>JAVHLV010000103.1:0-205036 GCA_036785495.1 Colletotrichum neosansevieriae | reverse complement strand
ACTAAAGTTAAGCTTAAAACTAAGCTTAAATTTAAGGTTAAAGCTAGTATTAGAAGCTAAACCTTAAACCTCAAACCTTATTATTATTACCCTTTTAGGAAATAAGGTTTAATTCAGGCCTAAAGGGCTGCAAGACCTTAGAAACCAAATCGTCTATATATACCTACCTTTTTCCCCGCCTTTCTAGGCCTTAGATATCTATGAATTTATCAATAATAATATCATTTCGTATCTATATTTCTCTCTCTATCTGAATATTATGCAACAAACCCGAAAAGTTACCCTTATACACTATTTATTGCCCGAAATCTACTTATACTACTTTGGAAACTTTTCTACTTCTCTCGCAGCCTTTATAGCCGTTCTTATAATAATAATTATAGTAATTAGCCTAAAATAGTATATTAGCAGTGCTATAAGTAGTATAAAAGTGGGCATATAATAAGTGGTAATAACAGGCATAATTAAGAGTATAATTAAGTGGTTAATTATAGGTATATATAATTATAAAAAGAAGGGAAATAAAAGAGACTTAAATATATAGCTTTAATAAAAAGAGTAATAATAACTATAGTTACCCTAACTGCTATAGTATCTGGTTCTTTTAGGTATTAATAAGGATAGCTACTCTCTAAGATACCTTTAAGAGTATATAAAAAGAACAGATCTGCCTCTAAGCACTATTAATATAGAATAGGATAACTATAGCTATGCAAAAAGAAGAACCCTAATAAAAAGAGTATAATATGTTATATATATATTTGTATGTGTATTTGTGTGTGTTTTGGGGAAAAACTACTCTAAGGGCGTGCATATGCGCAGGCATATATATATATGCAGGCTTATATAATCCTAGCTTTCCTACTGCATGCAAGGTGGGTAGCCCCACCACTGCGCCCATTATAATATCTTCTATAAAGGAGAGGAAATAGAGGCTATTACTAAGAGATCTAATATAGTAATAAGCTTAGAGTTTATAGGAGATAATTAGTAAGTTAATAAAGTTAAAGATAAGAAAGAGTTAAATATAATACTAAATAGTATAAAAGTATATTAGGATATTAAAGTGATTTAATAAGCATTTAAAGGCTTATATAACCTGCTAGAGAAAGTTAAGTAATAGATAGAGCTAGATAAGGGAGTTATTACTATTTTTAAAGAATTTAGATTAATTTTTAATAAAATCCTAGAAATTATAATCTAAAAAGAAGTTATCTCTAAGCTTTATAATATCTATAAAGTAATTATAAGTACTAGATATATTAAAGGATATAATAGTTATAGTATTAACTATTAATATTATATTTATAAACCTAAAAAGAAAGTAGTAAAAAAGAGAGTATCTAGGAGAAAGTATAAATTAGCATATTAGAAAGAAATTAAAGTTATTATAGCTATAGATACTATTTTTTCTTATTATTACTATATACTTATATAGATAATATCTATATTACTAATAGAAGATATTAATATACTATATAAGATAAAAGATAAGAAGATTTAACCTATTAATAATACTATATTAGATAGTTTAATTCTAGATAGTAACCTAGAATAGAAGCTAAAAGCATAGATAAGAGTAGAGAAAAATATAAAGCTAGATCTTAATATCCTATTTACTAGCCTAATTATATTAAAGTTTTTAAGTATTAAGCTAGAAATAAGACTTATAAAAACCTAGCTAGAGGCTATTTTAAAAACTATTAATTATCTATAACCTAAAAAAAAGAAGCTTCTTATAGCTATTTTAATAGTAAGAGAGAAAGCTTTAGCCTGGAAATTTACTTATTATAGCTCTATTTACCCTTCTATTACTCCCCTATAAATAATATAGATAATCCTATATAAAGCATAGTAAGTAAAAGGAATTCTAAGATTAAAAGGGTTAGAATAGAATATTATTATAATTCTAAAAAATAGACTAGAAAAGAGAATCCTAGAATAGAGTTATATAATATATTATAATCTATTCTTTCTTATATATAAGAAAGATAGTAAGATAAGACTTATTAACTCTATAATAAAGATAAATATAGTTATAATTTAAGATATAGTGCTACTCCCCTCTATAAATAACTTTTTAGAGGATTTTGCTATATACTAGTTATTATCCCTTTTAGACTTCTTCTTAGAATATAACTAAGTTCTCTTAGACTCTATAAGTAGAAACTTAACTATATTTACCTCACCTATTAGACTACTATATATATATACTTTACCTTAAAGAGTAATAAATTTAGTTATATAATTTATAAAGGTTATAATTAGAATTCTATATAACCTTATACCTAGTTATTATAAAGCCTTTCTTAATAATATTACTATTAAAGGACTAACTTTATACTATAATAATAAAGAGATTAAGTCTTATCCAGGAATTTATAGATTTATTTTAGAATATTTATAGAATATTAATAAGATCCTAGTTAATTTAAAGCTAGCAAAATATATAGTAGTAATAGTTAAGTCTTAATAGGTCTAGAAAGTAGTAATAATTATTAGCTATATTTATAGCACTAATAGATATTATCTAGAAGAAGTAAAGATAGTTAAGATCTATAAATAGATTACTTATACTAACTTAATAGAGTTAAGAGCTTTCCTGGAAATTATAATATTTTATAGATTTTAGATAAAGAACTATTTAACTATTATAAAGCTACTTACTAATTTACTTAAAAAGAACACCTCTTTTTATTAAAAAGAGAAGTATAAGATAGTAATAGATATCTTAAAGTTAATACTTATTAAAGCTCTAATCCTTATTATCTTAGATTATAGCTTTATAAGAGGAGATATATACTTTATAGTTAATACTAATAATATAGAATAGAGCAGAGTCCTAGACTAATTTATTAATAACTAATATATAGTTTCTTACTTTAAGAGTAACACTTAGTTAGAACTAGAACTATTCTATAATACTAGAAAGAAGGAACTATATAGTATCTTAAAAGCCTTAATAAGGGTATATAATTACCTCTATAGAAGACACTTTATTCTAGAAATAGATATCTAGACTTTAGTTATATAACTAAATAGAGTAGCTATAAACCTCCTAGAAGCTCTTATTATTTAATAAATTATATAGATTTAAATATTTAACTTTAAGGTATAATATATCTATAATATATAGAATATAGTAGCAGATAGCCTCTTATAGAAACTCTAAGACCTTTTAGATATAATTAATAAAGAAGTAGAAGGAGAAATTAATTTTTAGATTAATTTATAGATCTTCTTTATTAATATTAAAGCTAGTTTCTTTTTTAATTAAGTATAATAATATAGTAATATATAATAAATAAAAGAGGTTCTTATAGGAGATATATAGGAAATTATTAGCAGTATAATAACTATTCTAAATACCCTTTTTAATAATTTACAGGCCTATTTAGTCTATTCTTAATAAATAACCTACTATTTAATAATATAAAAGCACCTTCTAGGAATTTAACCTATTAGATACTATAATTTTAAAGTAAGAGCCCTGGATTACTATATTTAAAACTATCTGCTTTTTACTAGACTAATAAATTAGAAGCTAATACTAAGATAAATTATAGATAACTCTAAATAGAGAAAGAAGCTAATTATTAAAGCTTATAAAGAAAGCAGTTATAGAAGCAAGCAAGCTATAGTAAGGAGATTATCTAACTATTATATATAGAGTAATATATATTTAGAAGTTAAAGAGTCTCTAAGAAGTTATTCTAATTACTAAAAGAGAAGAGCTTAATATATAGATAATATAAAAACCTATAGTTTACTAAAAGGATTACTTTTTATAAAGATTTTATTAAATATATAGAGAGTGGGTAAGTAGTATCTTATAGAAGCTTAGAACCTACTTACTAGATAGCTTAAAGTATACTAGCTTAGATAAGTAATTATAGCTAAGATTATAAAGTTTATTTAAGAGAAGGTTATCTATTAATATAGGCTATATAGTAAAATTATTATTAATAGAGGTTTAGAAAATAAGAGTATTATTATTAAGTTTAATAAAAGATATAATATAAAGAGGAAAGTAATATTAGCCTATAATCTAAGAGCTAATAGGATAATTAAGACTAGTTATTAGTCTATTACTTATTCTTTATTAATATAAACTAGAAAAAGAAAGAATATTAATCCTTAACTATATTTACCTACTACCCTATTTATAGACTAATTAAGTGTTTATACTTTAACTAGCTTTAGCTCTTTTTATCTTTTATATAGATTTAAACTTATTATATCTATTAAAACCCTGATACTAACCTAGAACGTTCTTAATTAGAATTTAGTTACTATATAGAAAGAGGAGGTTTAGATATATCTATAAGCCTTTCTATAACTTAATAAGAATAAAAAGTAAGCTAAGAGGATAATTAAGAGTTAATATAAGAAGACTATAAAATATAGTAATAATTAATATAAGTAAATAATAAGAAAAAAGAGGCTAGAAGTGGGTAATTTAGTTCTAGTATTTAATATTAAGGGATTAATTAATAAATCTTTAATTAAGAAGCTTAACTACTAATAGTAAAATCTCTTTTATATTTTATTATATACCTCTAATATTCTATTATATTAACTAGTAATATTAGTAGGAGAAGAGATTATAGGTAGGATATTTAGTAGAAATTAACTTTAGAAACTTATTTAAATATCTAAAAGATATTAAAAACTAAGTAATATAGATATTTATAGATCTAATTTAGAGAGAAACCTAGTAAAAGTCTTCTTAGTACTAGAAAATAAAGAGTATAATAACTATATACTAGAAGAAAAAGATAAAGAACTAATAATACTTAGAGAGATAATTAGAAATAAAGAGGAGGATATATTATAATTTATAGTAAGATTAAGATAGTATCTAAGAAACTTAGAAATAGTAATTAAAGTATTAAAAGCTAAATAGTAACTAGTAGTAGAAATCCTATAAATATTAAAGGAGAAAGAGAGAAAGTATATTAAGATAGAGAATTTAAAGAACTTATAATCTTTCTTTTATTCTTAAATACTTAGTTTAATAATTTATAGACCTATTTATACTTATTTATAGGGTTTTCTTTTTTTTATCTCTTATATTTTAAAAGTTTAAGATTCTAGAAATAATATTTCTAAACTTTAGAGATAAGAATAAAAGATAATATTAACTTATTAAAATATATTATTCTATTACTAACTGCCTTTTAATATAATAGTAATCTATCTACTAATAACTTTAATATCTATACTAAGTATAAGATATTAGAGATCTATAGCTTCTTAATAATAATACTAAAAACCTCCCTTTATAGATATAGCTATTACTAAACTAAATAAATAAGAGAACTAATAGTTTAAAGATAGATAGAAGAGAAGAAAAAAGAAGAAAGTATTAAAATATAGTTACTAACCTATAAAAAGGATATTAATATCTAAATAACTAAGAGTATAATAATAAAGCTATTAATACTAAAAGCAGCTATATAATACTATTACTAATAAGAAAAAAAGGATATTTATAAAGGAGATCTTATTAATTTTATACTTAGATAGGGTTTAAAGTTAGTTTTATAGATCTATTTAGAGAATATTTCCTTTATATTTTTATTACTACTTAATAATATTTCTATTATTTCTTCTCTTTTCCTCTATTTTATAAAGATATATTTAGTTACTCTATCTTCCTTTTCTTAATCTATAATATAAAGCTTTAAATAGTTAGTAATCTCTATAAAGTTAAAGTCTAGAAGTAGCTCTAGTATAAAAGGGTACTAAAAGTAGGTAAATCTAGCTCCTAGATAATACTTTTAAGCCTATTAAGAATAAAGAGTATTTTAAAGGATTAAAAAGTTAAATTTAAATATAGCTAATATAGTAGTATTAGCTAGAATTTAGAATTATAGAATTATTATAATACTATTAAATTCTCTACTCTTTCTTACTTTATTATTATACTTAATTCTATATCTATAATATTTATAAATACTTAGATTATTATAAGAGTAATTCTCTTAGATTTTATAGAAGAAGTAGTTAGTATAAGAAGTATCTAGTATAGAAATATATTTAAAGTATAGTTTATAAATAAAAATACTAATTATAGAGTTTCTTATAATATAGATATACTCCTTATAATAGATATAGAGTACTATATTATAACTACCTTAAAATTAGATAAATAAGCTATAAGTAGCTACTATATATTAAAAGACCTTTATCTACTATAAGCTAGAAAGAAAAGTAGTAGAAATATAAATAAAAACTTAATAGTAAAAGTTACTAATCCTCTTAGTTACCTTAAATATTTAATTAAAGTCTTACTTACTAAGATAAACTTTTTAGAAAGCTAGTCTTATTATATTAGTAGTCTTATTAGAAAATATCTATAAAATAAAGGCTATTTCTAAATATTTATTACTAGAAATATTAAGTTAGAGCTATATAAAACTTATAGTAGCCTAAAAAGATAATAGATATTAGTTAAGTAATAAGAAGTATAAGGAAAAGAGAATTACTTAAAGCTAGTTATTAGAGTATTAAATAAAAAAAAGTATATTATTCTACTTTATCTAAGATATAGAAATATTAGAACTAAGTATCTAGAGAGTAGCTTTTAGAGGAAAATAATAAAAATAAGGCTAATTAGTATTTTTAATACCTAATATAAGGAAGTTATAGTTAGCTATAGTAAGAGAAGGTAATTTATAGATATAAAAAGAAGAATTTAGAAAAGTTAAGTTAAGATTAAGAGATAGAGAGAGAGATAACTATTAGAGAAAGAGAAGTTAATATTAGAAAATAGAGGAGGATATTTATCTAGTTTTATAACTAGATCTCTTACTTTAATAGCTACTAATAGCTGCTATTTTCTTTATTCTTTTCTTATAAATAACTACTCTAATTTACTATTAAATATATTATTAGATTTTTTATTTTAAGTTTATTTTACCTTTATTAAAGCTAAGAAAGCTAAGAGAGAAAGAAGTTAATTATTCCTTTTATAGAATACTAATAAATCACTAGTATTTTAAGGTAATTAGTAAGTATAAGAAAGTATTACTAACCCTTTTAGTCTTCTAGATCTTTTCTTTTTTATCTATATTTATATATACTATCTAATCTATTCTCTCAGATAGGAGATATTTAATACTAACTACTATACTATAATATCTTTAAATTTTATAATTACTCTTATTTAATCTATCTATTTAGTCTGTAAATTACTTACTCTTTTCTCCTACTAACTTTCTTTTTAAAAATATTATAATAGGAAAGATTATTTTTAATAATAGTAATGCTCTAGATAACTATATTTAGAAGCTAAGATCCTTAAAGCTTTCTGAAATTCTAATCTTAAATAACTAATAGATCTTATATCTAATAAACTAAGTAAGAGCTAATTCTAGATATAGAACTAGATTATTAGAAATATATTAAACTTTAAACCTATAGGAAAACTAAGATATTAGCTACTAATAATTAAATATAAAGCCCTATCTCTATAATACTAAGATATAACTAGCTAAATATATCTCTCTAATTTACTAATAAAATATATATTTATTAAATACTAGAGCAAAACTCTAGATATAGTATAGAAGTTATTTTCTCTCTCTAAACTATAGTATATTATTATAGACCTATATAATACTATTAGAATATTAGAGACTAAGACTCTAATATACTTAGTAGATATTATAGTAATTATATATTACCTTATAAAACTTATTAAAGCTAGATAACCCTTTTAGTACTATATAATTAGAGATATAAAAGATAACTTTAATAATAGAAGCCTGAGAGATAGTATAACTGCCTAGCTTAAAAAGGAAGCTCTAGATATACTATTTATCTATCTATAAGTGCTTAAATTAAACAGAGTGGTCTTTTTAGGGCTGCTAATTAACTTATATAATAGATAAAACTAGTTTTATAATAATTAGTAGTTAGAAAAGAGAGTAGAGAAAAAGCTATAAACTCTAATATATATTATAACTAGAGTCTTATCTAGAGCTCTAGCTATTATAACTAAAGTTTTATTAAAATAACTATATCTAATTAACCTTTACTATACTAAACCTCTATTATAAGCTTCTAGTCTATATCTAGTTAACTAGTTTAGATCTTTTATATAATTTAGTAGCCTAGTACTACTAAAATAGTCTCTATAAGTAAGAAAAAGGATCTAGATTAACTAACTATTAGTAACTTTTATAAATAAAGAGCTATTTAAAAAGTATTAGGTCTCTTTAAAGCTATATAGAACTATTTAAGACTAGGTCTTTAAAGATAAAAAGAGAATACTAGAGTAAATAGTACTAGAAGTAATAAAAGACTAGAAGGATAAGTATATCCTATAATTTATAGACCTAAAGCTCTCCTTATCTAATAGGATAAATCTTAACCTATCTAGGTTTAAGGATATTTATTTATAAACCTAACCTGCTAGTATATCTAATACTAAAACCTTAAAAAGTAATAAAAGATTATTAAAATACCTAACTATTTAAAATATAGTAATAAGAGATAAGATTAAGAAGTATAAAAGGGTAATTAATTAGTAGTAACTAATTAATTTATTAAAGTATTATAATTATTCTAGGTCTATAAAACTATTAATATTACTATATCTTACCCCCTTTTTAGTAGAATAAGTTATCTTTAAATCTTATAATAACTTAGTAGTTTTTAACTATATAAGGCTTGCTAACCCTATACTAAATAATAATTAACCTGTTCTAGTAGTCTCTTAATATATATAAAATAACTAGTAGTTAGCAGATTATCTAATAACTAGATATAAGCAAGGATTAGTTATTAATAGTATAGAGAAGGTAGAATATCTTTCTAACCTCTATAATATATAAGAAATACTAATAAGATAAGAAAACTTAGATAACTTTAAAGTTATAAGCCTTCTTAGACTTATAATTAGAGGGTTTCTGCTTTCTATTTATATCTTACTTTAAAAGATACCTTAAATACCTAGAATAGAGATTATAGTAGATATAGTTAGTATAATAAGAGGAGGTATAAGTAACCTTTAAAATACTATAGCTGCCTTCTTATTACTTAATTATAGTAATAGTTATTAGGTAATAATTATTAGATAATAATTATTATAAACTAAGTAAATAGTAATTACTTTTACTAGAACTCTATATAGAATTTAGAAAGTAACTAATAATTTATAGATACTATAAATAATCTTAATAGATAGTACTATAAGATAGAGCCTCTAGTATATCTTAAAATAATCCTATTAACTAGTTACTATATAGTTAATTTAATCTAATAAAGAGATAGATTTATATATAAACTTAGATATATTAAATAGGTCTAAGTATTTCTTTAAGAGAATATCTTATTACTATAATTTAGCTATATAGCTAGAAGAAATAGAAAACTCTTTACTAATATAGAAATCTCTTTAATTAACTAATATATTTCTACTATTACTATAGAATTTTATAATATACCTATTAATATTAGCTTTGCTCTATAAGACACTCTATATAGCTAATAAGACTTTAAGAAAAATCCTTTCTTCTCTATATAACTCTCTATATCTAAATCTAGCTAACTCTTACTTCTAGATAATAATATAGAAGACTTTAGAAATAATAATAAGTCTATAATTCCCCCTCTAAGAGATTTGCTAGAGTTAGCTTTATCTAATATATTAAATAGTAAACTTAATTATCTAAAATACTAACTTTAAATATAAGTCCTCTAAATATTAGATTAAAGTGTAAGTGCTAAACCTTAATTATAAGTTATAATTATAAATATATTATCTTATCCTAAATATCCTAATATTTTAGATAAATATAACTATAATAGAAAAAACTATATCTAATAGAGACTTAATTAATAGAAATAGATAGAGCAGAATACTTTTAAAGGGTTATATTACTATAATTTCTCACACTTATCTTAATAGGGAAGATAGTTTCAGCTATATTAAGGTTTAGAATAGAATAAGAAATATAATAAGAAAGAGGAGGTTATAAGGCTATTATTAAGATATAGTTTATAATAGAAGATAATAGTATTTAATAGACCTTCTTAATAATAAAATCACTTACTAAGAAGAAACTATTAAATAGAAGGGTCTATAAACTAGATTTTATATATTTTTATATAAGTAGATTTATTTATCTATTAAGACTCTCCTTTATAATATTATAAAGAGTCTTAAAGGAATAATTAAAATAGAATAAGTAGAACTTAGTAGTATAATTTCTAAGAGAGCTCTCTTAGTATATAGGTCTATTATAGAAAAGCTATAATTAAGGAGAGAAGAGGAGCATAAAGGGGAGAAGAACTTATTATTATTATTATTAATACCTTAATACTTAATTCTCAGGTTTTTTAAGAATTTCTCAGCAAATTTATACTTATTTTTAGTAATCTCTTTTAATTAGATCTGTAAATTACTTTATATATCTTTTAAGTCTATTTTTATTATTCTAGCCTGTTTATAGGTGGAGTTATATTATTTGCTGTCCTTTCTAGCTCTTATAGTCCCAGCCTTTATTATTATAAAGCTAGATCTTTTTGCTAACTTTATTAATAGTGGTTTAGATAAGGTAAGCTAGTCTAGATAAAATATATAGATCTAGTAGCAAAACTTATAAGTTTAGTCTATACTTATAGTTTATAGAAGAGTAGTTAGCTCTATTTTACTATCTTATCTCTTACTTTTATAGTTATTATCTAAAAAGGAGAAGGTAGCTTCTATATAGTATTCTAGAATAATCTCCTTAATAGTATTAAGAAAGTTAGATACTTAAATAGTAAGACTTATTAGAGATAGAGTCTTAGCTTATATAGCCTCTTTTATAATCTTCTAGTAAGTAACTAACTACTTAAATAACTAAGATCTCTTAACTAAATAAAGGTAAGTATTATATTATTAAAGAATATAGTATTATCCTATATAGTTATTAGGTTAAAACTCCTTTTATAATATTTTAAGAATTAATTAAGTGTTAGGTTTATTAGTAACTTTGTTTAGGTAGTTCTAGTTAATTAATATTATAATATTTCTACTAAGCTTTACTAAGTTATCTCTAATATACTTATATTTCTCTAATTAGCTTTAATATTATAGTTTAGTAATTTAGATTCTATTATTAAATAATAGGTTATTATTATCTAGAAGGATAAGACTAGGCTTATTATTAGTGATAGTTTTATCTAGATTAGTATAGTCTTTAACTCTATATTAGTTAGTAGTTAATATAATATAGTTATACTATTTAACCTAGTTATTATTACTTTATAGGTGAGGGGTATTAATATTTATATTATTTAAGCTTATTTTAAAGTCTTATTATTAGTTAGGTTTAATTTATATAAGGGATTTATTATTAATAAGGAGATAGCTTATTCTTGCTTTTTCTCTAATAATAGATAATTTATTTAATAATATTAGATTTAGAGGAGCCTAGCTAATTCTTTTAGACTTTCCTAGCTTATTATTCTTTTAATATAATTACTAGCTTTATTACTTAGCTAAATTAGATACTAGGGTTATAATAACTTTAATTATAGGATTTTAACTTACTTTGCTAATTAATAGCTATTATATATTATTAGAAAATAACTATATAATTAAAATACTTATTACTAGAAATTAATTAGGCTTATAACTATTAGGTAATAGTATAGCTAGTAATTATTATATATAATTTAATATATTAGTATATATATATATAACTAACTAAGGGGCTAAATTAGTGCCTATATATGAAAATTCAGTGCTAATATAGATCTAATATAAATAACCTATATTTAGGTGTAAATTCATATCCTGGAACATCTGACCCGTGCACACCTCGCTTATAGCGATGTGTGGGTCCGACAGAAGGCCAGTGAGCCCTGGCTTCCATATGAATGCGGGGCACTTCAACTGACCCATATCTGGCCTTATGTGGTTGGTTGACTTCGTGGTTATTTACGCCGTCCTCTCAAATACTGCGCCTCCTTGCTGGTCTACCTTTCAGATAACCGGGCTACCGCGTTCACTCCTAGAAATTTCGGCCCGGCTATCTCGGGACGAAAACGTCGGGACGCAGCTGATCGACTTCATTCGCCTACTTCTTGGCAACAACGAGACAGAGATCGATATATAGCACTGCTATGCAATGGCGGCGCTGCTGCGCTAGTATGAACAACTCAACTCTCAGTGAGACGTAGACGCCTTAACAATAGAGCTGCTGAGCTAGATTCGTCGTGTTCAGCCGGGACTGCAAAGACACAATTCACAGGTGTCGATATGGCCAGCGTACATGCTTGGTCGACATACTCGAAATCCTGAAGACTGCAAAATGATCGATAGAATACTTTCGAACGTTCATTGGCAGCCCCAGCCTGGGCATCACTGGAATCATTATGCAACATCCTTGGGCGTGATGCACGCATACTGGAATATTCGAAACCAGGCAGAGGGCGGGAGTGACATAGATAAGCTACTACGTCGACAGGTCATCGAAGTTGGGCTGTGGTAGTCGGGAATCGCGACATGGCCGGATTGCTTCTACTCGTGAGCAGCTTCCGAGGAGCGGTCTAGTGTTTAGGGGGTACGCGTGCTTAGCTGACAACAGGAAGTTTTGTAGTGTTGACTAGGACTCTTATAAACCTCTTTCTCTTCGAAGACGTAGAGATGTCCTGGCCAAACGACACGGCCCTGTGCTGATGGCTCTGCCTAGGAGAACCTACCTCCCCGTTGACCAATGCATGTAGACATCAACCGGCTCTGCATGGATCTTGAAAGCAAAACGCGAAAGCTGAAGTCTCTTAGCATGAAGCAGTTCTGTGCAAATAAGTCTACTGAAGTCTACGCAAAGCAGAAGTTGCGGTCACTGCTGCCGCCTATTTATACTGCAATCTTCTAGCAATCTGAGACACTTTCATGCTCAATATCACTTGCAACAGCTGCGCAACTACGCAGAATTGCTGCCAGTAACGGTTACCTGCCATTGGATTGCGACTAAGCCCCAGAATGATGGATAAGATGTATCCCATGAGGGCCAATGCCGCCGGCTTCCGCCAAGTTGTTGTCTTCCGTCCGGGATGAGTCGGGCCCTACCGGAGTTTTGTTAGCGTCTACCCTCGGTACTGAAAAAAGCCCGGCTGACAAGGAACTTACGCTCAAGACCAAGTCGTCAAACTTGGGAAACAAGCACCGATACCATAGATATGCCTGAGAGTAGGGGTAGGTCGACCCATTCCATTTCTTTCCTTCCTTTGAGCCCCTCAGATACCAGCTATTACAACCTGCCAACCAGACCATGTTCTGCATATCCTTCTGCATTTGGTCCACATATTTCTTCTCGGCATCATGCTTAACCTCAACCATCGTACCCTTGCCCTCCAGCAACGGCCTGATGATTCGTAGTGAATAGTTGATGCAATTCTCCGCGGCAATGATGGTGGAGTTATGCCCGGTCAGCGAATTGGGACCCAGCAGACAGAAGAAGTTGGGGAAGTCGGAAAGAATCGTGCAGTTGTAGGCCTCAGGGCCGCCCATAGATTCCCAGTGTTGATCGATTGTCGTCCCACCACGGCCGATGATCCGTAGACCGCCGACGGCATTGTTCGTCACAAAACCGTTGGCCATCACAATGACATCAGCCTCTACGATACCATCTTTCGTTCGGATGCCCTGCGGCACGATCTCGATCACTGGATCGTCCAGCAAAGTCAAGTTTTCCGAATGTAAGCTCTTGAGATAGCCAGAGTCGAAGATGCGACGTTTGCAGCCGAGCTCAAAATCCGGAATCATCTTGTCGTGATACTTTGGCGGCGTGTTATCTCTCATGTATTTCTCTACTCGTGCCTGAAGTCGCTTTCGATAACGCGTTCCCGCATCGGTCATGTGGAATCCGCGCAAAGTGGCTTCGGCGTACGCGAACACGAGAAACCGCTGAAGGGTCAAGGTGCCCGGTATGTTGCGAAAGACTGATTTCATAAAGTCCGTGTTTGACGAGTCAACCGGTGGCATGATCCAGTGTTTCGTCTTGATGACTTGGGTGAGATGTTTCGTTTTTCCTACGATTGCTGGCACAATCTGAGACGCAGTGCAGCCGTTGCCAAAGATGACAACTTTCTTGCCATCGATATCCACGCTCTTGTCCCAACGAGACGAGTGGAAAATGGATCCTTTGAAGTCTTCGGCTCCCGGGATATCAAGCGGTCTCGGTTGCATTAACTGACCGGTTGCTGAGAACAGGAACTGGCATTCATGAGTGAAGATCCCGCCATCTTGATACCGGCGTATGGTCAATCGCCAGCGTTGGCGTGCTTCCAACCATTCACAGCGCTCGACATTGACCCCAAAGGACATCTTCTCTATCAGAGAGTACTTCCTCGCAACACGATCTAGATATCTCCATAGCTCGTCATGTGGTGGCATTACTCGGCTCCAGTCCGGGTTGGACTCGAACGAGAAGCTGTACAGGGCACTCGGAATGTCGCATGCACATCCTGATATTGTCGTCAGGAACGTAGAGTTCGGGAGTAACTCGATGGGAGTTTCTTACCAGGGTACTGGTTGACGAACCAAGTCCCGCCAAGCTTGCTGTTTCTCTCAAAGAATCGAACATCATCGATGTTGTACCATCTTTTCAAGGTGGCTCCAAGTCCGATGCCGGAGAATCCAGTGCCAACACAAGCAAACTGGCTGTAGCTAGACACAGACGCTGTTGATGCCATTTTGTATGAATATCGACAAAGTGGATCTATTTGCTATATACGAATGGCCCAGCGAGAGCAGACACGAACTGGAGTCAAGCTTTAGGGGGTGCTGCCCACCCTATCGCGGGGAGGCAGTCGAGTGCGGGGATGCGAAGCATGTCGTAGTCGATTTGGGGCTTTGACTATTATTCGCCCCCTACCTCGGCTGAATCCTTGTTTCCCAGCTTTTCGTCCCAGGCTAGCCAGCATATCCTTGGTAGATAGGACGGAAACCCACAGGGCTTGGTCGGACGGTGAAACCTGAGTTCATGCCTCGTGTCGGACCCACACATCGCCATAAGCGAGGTGTGCATGGGTCGGATGTTCCGGGATATGAATTTACGCCTAAATATAGGTTATTTATATTAGATCTATATTAGCACTGAATTTTTATATATAGGCGCTAATTTAGCCCCTTAGTTAGTTACACACATATATATTAATATATCAAATTACATATAATAATCACTAGCTATACTATTACCTAATAGTTATAAGCCTAATTAATTTCTAGTAATAAGTATTTTAATTATATAGTTATTTTCTAATAATATATAATAGCTATTAATTAGCAAAGTAAGTTAAAATCCTATAATTAAAGTTATTATAACCCTAGTATCTAATTTAGCTAAGTAATATAGCTAGTAATTATACTAAAAGAATAATAAGCTAGGGAAGTCTAAAGGAATCAGCTAAGCTCCCCTAAATCTAATATTATTAAATAAATTATCTATTATTAGAGGAAAAGCAAGAACAAGCTACCTCCTTATTAATAATAAATCCCTTATATAAATTAAACCTAACTAATAATAAGAGTTTAAAATAAGCTTAGATAATATAAATATTAATACCCCTTACCTATAAAGTAATAATAACTAGGTTAAATAGTATAACTATATTATATTAACTGCTAACTAATATAGAGTTAAAGATTACACTAATCTAGATAAAACTATCACTAATAATAAGCTTAGTCTTATCCTTCTAGATAATAATAACCTATTATTTAATAATAAAGCCTAAATTACTAAACTATAATATTAAAGCTAATTAGAGAAATATAAATATATTAGAGATAACTTAGTAAAGCTTAGCAGAGATATTATAATATTAATTAACTAGATCTATCTAAGTAAAGTTACTAATAAACCTAATACTTAATTAATTCTCAAAGTATTATAAAAGGAGTTTTAACTTAATAATTATATAAGATAACACTATATCCTTTAGTAATATAATACCTATCTTTATTTAGTTAAGAGATCCTAGTTATCTAAATAGTTAGTCACTTACTAAGAGATTATAGAAGAAGCTATATAAGCTAAAACTCTATCTCTAATAAGTCCTACTACTTAAGTATCTAACTTCCTTAATACTATTAAGGAGATTGTTCTAGAGTACTATATAGAAACTACTTTCTCCTTCTTAAATAATAACTATAGAAATAAGAAATAAGATAGTAAAACAGAGCTAACTAATCTCCTACTAACTATAGGCATAGACTAGGCTTATAAGTTTTACTACTAAGTCTATATATTTTATCTAGACTAGCTTACCTTATCTAAACTACTATTAATAAAGTTAGTAAAGGGATCTAGCTTTATAACTTAGCAGGGAGAGAATAAGAAGGCTATAACTTTAACATAGAAGGTATTAGCCCCTGCTAGAACTTCAGACTATTAGAAGGATAATAAGCTAAAGTGCCCTATCTATAAGAAGTACTACTAGATAATAAACTGCTTCTATATAAACCCTATAATTAGGCTAAAGTTATATAATATAAATAACTTTACTAATAAGGCCTATATTAAAGCTAGAAACAAATAGTTATAGAATCTAAGAAATATTAAAGTGTGGATAAAGTTAGAGATTATAATTAAGGAGGCAAAAGCTAAGTTAAGTAGCAACTAGAGGAATAACAATAGTTACTAACTATTATAAAGCTGCTCTTAATTACAAAAATGCTGTAATAATATATATATTTCCCTCTATAGTTAAGATACTTAGAGTGATAATAAAAGCACCTATTCTTCTTCCTTCTATAGCTATAACTAAGCTAGCTTTATAGCAGGCAATACTCTTTATAATAGTATTATTATTAACTATAGCACTGCTTTTTATATCTATAATAATATTAACTATATAAGTAACCTTAATTACTCCTAATAAAAGCAAATCCTTATTAAAGGAGGAACTATTATTACTAAGGCTATTAGCAAGATAAAAGTTAAGCTAAACTAAGATAGTATAGATAAAAAGGGTATTATAGCACTTAATATATAGTTTTGCCTATTATATTTAATAACCCTCCTATTAGTAAAAGTTCTATAAAATAAGGAACTTATATTTATAACCAAAGTCCCAGGCCTTAAAAACAAGCATAGCAAAGTTCTATACTTTACACCTTATTAATTAGGTTAATATATTATTAAATACTACCTATATAATAAAGATAAGAATTATATTAAAAGCACTAAGTAAGTCTAATTTAAAATAGATAAGGAGGAATAATCTTTTGCTAGTTTTAAGTTATTAAAGACCTAGAGGTTATCTAAAGCTAAAGCTTAGTTATAGCATAAAAGGCTTAGCTATCTAAGTACTAAAAGCCTTAAGTAACTTATAAAGACCACTATAAATATTAAACTTAAAGGGATCATAAAAGATAAGTATAAAGCTTATACTATAGGTAAGGCTATTTAATAAGTATTAAGAAGACCTCCTAACTATTAGCTAACAGCACCAGGCAACTATATCACTATTAACTTCTTCTTAATAAGTAAGCTCTATAATAGGGAAAAGTATTTCCTATTACTTAGTAACTACTAGTCTGATTTTATCTAAAGATATACCCTATACACCTATAAGAAAGGTCTTAAAGTGCTCTAATATATTATTACCTACCTTAACTAATAATATAGTATTACTATCTCTATTATAAAGCTTAACTAGGATATAGCACTTTACAATACCTTTAATATATAGATAGCTACTAAGAGTATACTTATTAAAAGATCAGTAAACTATATTAGTGCTTAAAACCCTATAGAGAGGTATAGTAGTATTCTCTTTATAATCACTAAAGCCCTATAATATTAATTAAGATTCCCTAAATCTCTAGCTCTAGAGCTTATTAGGGCAGGAATATATATAGAAAATAGACTAAACAAACATTACTATAAGTAGAAGACCCCTAAAGGCCTTATTAATAAGTAGATAAATAGATAACTAAACGCTGCTTACTATTACTCTAAAGTTCCCTAAGTTAGTTATATAAAGAGATATAGCTACTAAGCATACCTATTAATAACAATCTATAAATATAATAAATAACACTCTAATAAGACCCTACTAAGAGTATATATTAGCTACCTTTATAGTTATAATAGCATTAATATCTATAGAATCTAGATATCTATATTAGGCAAAGTACTATATATATATAACATAATATTTAATAAGAGTATTATATATAATCTAATACTTAAAGACACTAGTCTTCTCTATTAGTAAGAGCTTTAATTTATATTTAAGCAGCTTAAAATAAAGTAGCTAGATCTACTTATAGAGAAACTTCCTATAAACTCTATAATATAGAATAGGGACAAAAAGCTTTATAAGCTGAATTAATAGCTTTATAAAAATACCTAGAATAACACTAACACCTAACTGCTAAGCTTTATACTATTATAGAAACCTTTAGTTATGCCTGCTTTAACTAAGGGAGTAGAGAAGGTAGTATAGTAATCACTAACACTACCCTTAACTACTAATAAGAGGTTATAATCTTAATTAGCTAAACTAGACTAAGTTACTAAATTAATTAAGGTTAAAGAACCAGCTATATTACTACTAATACTACCCTAAATAATAATATTAATAAGATTAAGAGAAAGACCCTATAGATTATATAATAATATACTATTTAAGTAAAGGATTCTAGTAAGATAGCTAAATTATTAACTAGCTATAGTAATAAAGTTATTAATAAAATAATATATCTAAGAGACTTTTTAAGACTAATCTAACTTCCTACTACTAACTAATATAATTAAGAATAAGGAAGTAAAAGATATATTAGCTAAGAGCTTAGGTAAAGTCTATTATTAAGATCTCTAGCTAGTCCTATTAAACTACATAGAGGCTTAGAGATATCTATACTAAATAAAGTAGCTTACTATAATAAATATTAAATATCAAACTATCTAGAATAAAAGTACTTTTAAACTTATATAACTTAATAATATTAAGAATAGATAATATATCCTACTACTTAAATAGGTATTTATATATAAATTTAATAAGTATAGATACCTTAAGAAGTTTAAAGTAAGGATTTATATAAGAGAAGACCTATAACCCATAAATAGGTTAGATACCTACACCTTAACGCTTACTTTATATTTATTTAAAAGCCTTATAGCAATTATAGTAAGATTTAACCTTAAGTTAATATAGTTAGATACTATAAATACCTCTATAAATGCTATATTAAATAAAGTTATCTATATCTACTGCCTACCTAAATTTAACTACCTGGGCAAATACCTTATCCTATATAAGGCTCTATATAAGCTATATTAATCCCCTCTCTTATAGCAGCAAAGCCTTAAGATAACCCTCCAGCTCCTAAATATAAAACCACTAGACAAAGATAACTATATCTTTATATTAAATAGAGTACTAATCTTTATATTTATTAATAATATTACTATACTTTTCCAAAAGGGAGATAAATCTAAGGTAAAAGTAATTATTAACAGCCTAAAGTCTGCCTATAAGATAAAAGAAATAGGCAAATTAAGTATATTTTTAGGTATTTAAATTATCTATAACTATAACTAATATAAGTTATAGCTTTACCTAAATAAATATATCAAAAAGATTTATAATAAGTTTAGCATTAATAAAATAATATCAAAGAGATTAATAGTAACACTAATATTAATAAATAACCTAATACTAAACCCTAAATAATTAATAGCTAAAGAGGCTAACTAGTATTAATGCAAAGTCAGCTCAGTTAACTATATAGTAATTATTATAAAACCTAATATTATAAGAACCTTATTATAACTTTCAGAGTTTCTACTAAATCCCTTAAGGAAGTATAATAATATAGCTAATTAATATCTTATCTATTTATAGTAAATAAGATACCTTATAATTAAGTTTAATACTAATAATAAGAATATACTCTATTATACTTTAGATATCTTCTTTACTAATAATAATATCACTCATAAAAGTACTTAAGGCTATATAATAATATTATTTAGAGAACTAATTAGTTAGAAGTTATTAAAATAACACTAAGTTATAACTTTAAGTACTAAAGCAGAACTTATAGCCCTTATAAGTACAATAAAGGAGTACCTTACTATTATTTAACTTATAAACAAACTTAAACTTCAGCTTAATAATAATTTCACTATATACTATAATAATACTTAAACCCTCTAATTACTCACTACTAAATAACCTTAAGTAACTAGTAAGTTATACTATATTAATATTAATAACCTATAGCTATAATAGAAGGTTAAAAGAGATAGAGTTAAGTTTAAATAGGTAAAGATTAATAAGATAGTTATAGATAGCTTCATAAAGATACTTACTGCCTAAAACTATAGTTATTTTATTACATAATTAGAAATAGTAAATATCTAGTTATTAATTAATAATAACTCTCTCTAATAAGAGATAATTTATTTACTTATTATATTTGCTATTATATTTTACCTTATATTTATTTATAAATATTAACCTTAAATATCTTAATAATAAAGTAACTTCTATAGTTAGAAACTATACTATTTAAATTACCTTATTATAGTTATTATAATAGTATAAAGTCTAACTATAAAACTTACTCACAGCCTAAGTTATTCTCAATTATATTATTTTAATTCAAAAAGTTATTATAAGTTATACTTTAATATTACTTATATTTAGTTTAGTATTTTAAATTAATAACCTATTTATTATAACTAGTAAAACTAAATAGTAAAAGAGAACTAAACACTATAGCTCTATAATAGGAGATTAATCCTAAATAACTAAGTATATATTATACTAATTTAGAGATATCTTAAAGTTACCTCTTATAAAAATCTATAAACTCTGCTATATTAAAGTATTAAGCTTAACTATATAATTAAAAGGTTATCTATATTTTTATAATATTAAGGCTTAGCTAGATTATCTTTTAGTAATATATAATTATAACTAATAGAGTGTCTATAACCCTAAATTAAATCTAAGACCTTAAGGTTAAGTTACTAGCTCTTTTAGTTTAATATACTTAATAAAGTAGGAGGCTAAACTACTATACTAAATACTCTTAGATTAATTCTAGGGGGAATATTAATAATAATCTAATAGAGACCTATATACTATATAGCTAGTAAGTAGAATAGTGGTGATAATAGTATTATAATAATAAAAGTGTAAATAGGATATCTAGATTTTATAATAGCTTTATTTTAAGATCTAAGGGGGTATATTAGACCTATATATTGCTATAAGTGAGGTGTGCACAGGTTAGATATTCCAGGATATAAATTTATATCTAAATATAGGTTATTTATATTAGATCTATATTAGCACTGAATTTTCATATATGGGCGCTAATTTGGCCCCTTAGTTAGTTACACACACATATATCAATATATCGAATTACACATAATGATCGCTGGCTATACTGTTGCCTAACACCTCGCAGCAACATTGTACGGACGGGACGCGCACGAAGGAGCCGGCGCGCGAGGAGCTTTGACAGCAAGTAGAAAGGCCTATCGTTTATCACGTTGCCGCGACGAATTCGACGTCAAGGATGGCTGGCAACGTGAATTAGAGAGACCAATTTTAAGCTGATAGAACCGTTCGGTTTTGGGAAATTCAATCAAAACAAATCACAGACGACCCCCGGCCGTTCATCTCGATTTCTTGTCTTTCTCTTGACGCTGTCTCAGCCGTCACCTGTATTTCGAGCAGCAGCTCGTACGTTACGATGCATCGCGAATGAAGCGATTCGCTGACTGAGAATTGAAGCAAATCACTCGCTCGTGGAGCGTAGATATGAATGTGATCACTCAACCTTCCAAATCGTTCACGTTAGTTTACATATCACACCTTCTCACCCTTGACACCATTTACTTCGGTCTCGTTGGCATCCCCCAACTCAAGTTTTCCAGTCTTCTCATTGATCTTCTGGCGTGGGGTGTATTTAATATCCTTTGCGCCACTAGCAGAGGTTTCCCGCGCAATGCGCCAAAACCACTCAGGTCCAGCTCTCTGATTTCGCACCCCGTCAGCTCTGGTCACGGAGGACAGAATAGTTGGACTTACAAGCATAGTTATAAGGGACATCATGCGGGGTAGATATATCGTGCCGCCGCAGCCACTGTAAAGACCATTGACGATTGCTTCGCCAACAGTGTCGACATGAAGTAGAGGTATGAGAAAGTGTGGCTCTCCTGGGTTGAACGGAACAAGCGGCGTTCGGATGAAGCCAAAGATTCCAATCGTTTGGCGGACTTTCAAGGCCTTGTGGATGTACTTCAGCTCTAGCTGGAGGGCCTTCAAATTGTTAGATCAAACATCTGCCAGCGTTTGATACGAAAGCTTACCTCATGCATTGCAGTAAGCCCAGCCTTGGTCGCAGAATAGTCGGCGATTCTGACTGTTGGCACCACGGAGCTCATTGACCCAGTACTGACGATGTGACCGTGGTTGCGACGAACCATGTAAGGCAAGAACTCCTTCGTCAAAAGGAATGGTGCGATGAGATTCGTCTTGATCGTGAGCTCGGTATCCGCGTATGAGCCTTCCATGATGGTAGCCCCGCGCGCGATTCCTGCGTTGTTGATGAGAACTGTCGGGTCGCCGACTTGGGTGCGGATGAGGGCGCACAGCTTTTTGAGAGCCGCCGTGTCAGTCAAGTCGCATTTGAAGTAGTGGATGTTAGAGCCGCGAGGGGGCTCCCACGCCAGCGGCGCGAGGTCGACGACCACGATGGTGGCTCTCGGGTTCCGGGCCAAAATGTGCTTGATGATGCTTGCTCCAATGCCACTGCTCCCGCCGGTGACTAGAATTATCTCCTTGTCCCAATCCCATGTGTTGTCAGTTGTCCAGTTGTTGGCCGACCATTTGTTGAGGTATTCCGTCGTTGACAGGACAAAACTTGCCAACGCCGTCAAATAGGCAAGGCGCTGGACGTTCTCGATTTTGAATCCTTGTAGTCCAGAGTTGCGCGATGATGCAAATGCCAAGTACGCTGCGAGGGGAATTGACAAGTATGGGTTGAGAACAGACTTTCTAAGCCATTGGGCGATAACGTCAACAGTGAAGCCTTCCCGTGAGAACGCCATCTTTGAGAACTATTAGATTCGAGCAGTGTGGTGAAATGGTGAGATGATGAGGTGAGCTGGTGAGCTGGTGTGATATGAGGTGTCGCAGAATCACGCCCGACGTAAGAAATGGCGATCGCTTCAATCTTGTAGTCGAAACGATCACGTTTCAACGTCCGTCGAGATCAATCGGAATCCCTGCAAACAAGCCGTCCGCGGGTTGCCAAGCCGAGGTCCGGTGTCCACACCACAAGATCGAGCCGACCAATCCATCACCGACGATGTGCCAGAGCATGAAGTTCCGGGATCTGTACTTCTGTTTGCTGCACGTCAATCGAGGTGAACCACTCAGGAATGCGGCGGTGCAAAGCTCAGATGCAGGGTAGAAACGAGTAAACGAGTGCGAAAGTTTCCAAACGCAGTCCTCCTCAAGCTTTATGCCTCGGTCGGGATGGTCGGGACTTGCTTGCGTTCGCACGTTCTCTGGCGCGCGCGCGCGCGGACACTCCTGTCACTGTCATCTCGAACATTTTCCCCTCCTATGTGCTTGTGTCATATCAGTCGGTTACCCAAATCAAACGAGTAACAATTCATTCCGCATTCTGTGCTCGTGGCTTACTCCGGTGACCTTCCTCTACGCCTTTGCCCATTTATGCCGCCCACCGGTCTGGGTCCACATTCAATACCAGACGAACCTGAGTTGCTCTGTAGCAAGATTAGAATTATTCAAGATGCCAGCACGCATTTCAAGACCTCAGCTTTCGCTGGGTGAAAGACGCGACCTACTCTTTCGCCTGCTGTTTCGAGGTTAGTTGCTTCTAATAAACCATCAAGAAATGGCCTTGTTCCTCATATCTTCCCGTAGCCCCGGTCCAACTGCTATGGAATTTCGTCTATGGAGTCCCGTTTGCGGTCGCGAGAGGCATGTCCATACGCCTCTTCGCGTTTTGTGCCTTCTATCGGTTCGTGCTTGGTAACATGAAGGCACGAGAGATTCAGTTCCTCCAGCCCACTACACTCATTACGTATGAGACATGGATCGAGAAGAAGCGGCAAGCCCACCCAGAGCTGGCGGACAAGCTCAAAAGAGACGTTGAGATGCTCCCGGACAACGATGGCGCCATCATGTGGCTAGGAAACCGCCGAAAGGCGAAGAAATTTGTCCTTTTCTTCCACGGTGGTGGATACGCTGTGCCCCTTCTTCCCGGTCATGTTGGCTGGTGCTGGGAAGCATACGTCGCAGGCGGTCCAGGAGCAAAGACCGACGTGGCCGTCGCTATTCTTCAGTATACTCTGGTACCCGATGGTCGATATCCGACACAATTTCAACAGGCCATTGCTGCGCTGAATCATCTTCTTCAGTCGGGTGTTAGACCGGACGACCTCATCATCGGCGGGGACTCCGCGGGAGGCAATATGGCTTGTCAGGTCGCTCGACACATCTGTGCCCCGGCCCATCTCGAGATCCCCCCCATTACCCTCAATGGACGCCTTGCGGGTGTGTTCCTTGTCTCGCCTTGGCTGACGAGCAAAACGACCGCGCCAGCGTTCCGAGAGAACAATTACGTGGACATGCTCACCCAGAGCTGTATGTCTGCTGCCACGGCTCAGTTCCTCCATCCCCGCTTCCCGGCCAAGACCAAGTCGGACGAGAGTAATCTTGCGGCGGCTATGCCCATGGACGGAGACTTGAGCTGGCTGGATGAGATTTCCTCGGTAACCAAGAGCCTTTACATCACTGGCGGGCAGCAGGAAGCATTCAGGGACGACATTCGAGCATTCTCGGAGCATGTCAGCTGCAGTAAGAATGACTTGGACTTGCTCGTGGAGATGGCAGAGCACGAGGCCCACGACTTCATCCTGCTTGAGGGGCAGATCGGCCAGGTCGGAGATGCTACGACCAGAATGAGAAACTGGGCCATGGGTCAATTGAGTGAGAGGAGCACGTAAATCTTTAGTGTGTATGTTCACTATGTTGCGATTAATTATTTTGCAATTAGCGGTCTGATGTAGACTGTGACGAATAATGGACATTAATTTACTCTTCCATTAGAATCCGCGCATACTCCATTATGTTCCCGATTGATTTCTAGTCACAAAAGTATGTGTTTTCATTTATTTCAAACAGGTCCATATTCCTATGTTATGCTTTCTCGTCTTTCTCATCTAGCAGGCCCTTTAAAGAATCTCAATGAAGATAATTTGCTCTACCCGACCGTCAACCATCTGAGATGAGATTGACACACCAACTAATATTATCCCATCGGGCCAGTAAGTACCGGCAGTCCAGTGCATATTAACAGCTTGGATTTTAGCCCAATTAGAAATCCAGAAAGTTGCTGATTTGGGGTAAAAGAGGGTATACTTGGTTTTTGGCGTTAGTTGGCACCTGATGGGATAAGCCACAGGGTTAATGTCATAAGGTGAAATGCAGGCTGCCCAGATATTCGTCCACGAGAGTACGACGTAAAGGAAAGACAAATAGTTCCTCTAAATAGAGTCTCTAAGATATGTAAGAATGAAATGGCGCTCATTTTCATGTCCATGGAGGTCAAAATAAAATTCCAACGTGAGATTCCTCGTTTCTGTGAGGTGAAATGAATTCATTGAAAGGCCCGACGTGCCACCAAAAGTCCGTTGGATCACGCTTGTCTCCCTGGCCTATCAAACCCTTGTCGTCGCCCTTGGAGAGCCACCATCAGTCGCCTATAAGAAACCGACGTTCTCTGCGTCTTCCCGCACCACCTTCTCAGAATAGACCCCTTACCACCAATAGTTTCGTCGAGGCAGGCTTGCTGGGCTACGGTGTAGGGCGGGGTGGGTGACAGTAGGGCCCAAGCAAACGCGTCGCGTGAATTTCTCGCAGGCAGCGAACCGTGAAAACAGCTGGGACTTCTTCATCATCACAATAACAGTCAAGGCTTGCTTTTGATCGTCGGCTGAAATTTCCTTTTTTTCTTCTTCTTTATTTTGTAGAACGACCCTCTCCCGAAGCCGTCATCGCCAACCCAAGTTGCCCCCCGGTACACACAGGAAAGATCATGTCGGAGCTGCCTCCACAGAAACCCCTCAACTGCGCGTACAACCGTGACGATGTCGTCGCAGGGCTCACTCGATACTACCTAACTCTCACTCGTACGGCCTACATCCCGGCGGCCTATGTCGATTTCCCTCCGCCTGGGGGCTGGACCGATGCCGAGCTCGACGTCGGCGCCCTTCGTGCCCTGCGAAGATCCGAAAGGGTCATCGACCTGCTGCGCCATCTCCCTTACCCCCGGCCGATGCACGATGGACCGCGTCCCGGGCCATGGAACGTCGCACCAAAGTCCAAAGCCGTGCGCTACCTCCGTCACATGGGCGACTTCAGCAAGTGGTCCGACCGCGGCGACGACGGCTTGCTAGAGCTCGCCGCTCTCCCGTTCAGCCAGACTCCAGCGGGACCGATGGACTTGCCCCCGGACGTCGTGAGCCTCACATATGGCGAGCGCGTGGGGGCCGTGACTCCTTGGTCCGGACCGTACTGGTGGATTGTGGACTGCAGTCGTGGTATCCTGTCGCCTTTTCAAGAGAAGAGCTACGGCGTCGCAAAGGTCCCGAGAAACAAGCCGTGGCGCACCGCTCAGTCCTACCCTGTAGGCGACTTCTTCGCGCAGCTGATTCCCGAATTGGGAGTGAACTGGCTGCCGCTGCCGCCGACGGAAGAGCTTGATGCCGAGGTTCTTGAGCCCTTGTCGGAGCCCGCAAGCTTGCCTCATCCCTCCGAGATCTACAGTTGGCATGGCTGGCCGGGCGAGAACTTCCGCCACGACGAGTGCATCGTTGCTTTGCAGAACTATCGCCGTCAGGCATTGGAAGACCAGCGAAAGCGGGTCGCCGAGGAGGAGGATGACGCGGACGATGAAGACTTCGAGATGGACGACAGCGATGATGACATGGGCCACGATGAGGGCACCTCGGGTCTGGAAGACGCCATGGCAGATGTGGACGTCGAGGTGGATGATTTGAGCGCCGAGGCCGCAGCTCTGCGCGCTGACATGTCCTCGGATGAGTGGAAGAGATTCCAGACACAGCATGAGCAGTGGCAGCTGCCGTTTGAATGGGTTGACTCCGAGTAGACCATCATATGGAAGGACTTATCCCTTCTGCGAAGACTTACGATACAAAAAACGATAGTAGATCATGAGTACCATAGACAAATTCGACTTTATTCCGACAGACCTCTTGATGAGCTTACTTACGGATGTGCCAGATACATCTATCGTTCCCAGTGTTGACTCGACGACAACGGGAAGCCAGACAGGTCTCCCCCGGCACCTTCTACTATGGCAATGGACTCTGGAGGCAGAATATGGATATGAGCATCAACTCGATTTCACAATATAATCGTCGAAACTGTCCGTCACAGGCTAGAGCTACGTCCAGTTGAAGGATACTAGCTGCGTAATGGAAGGACAGATAGAAGTTGTACGCATCGGGCTGCCATCTGAGGCATGTAACACCATACGTACCTGTAATGTCATTCCGACTTGATCATGCACATGCTTTCGACTAAAAGAAATAGGCCGATGCGCTCTGCGCTCTGTCGCAAGTTCAACCCCACTCGGAGCCGAACAGCCGGTTGTCTTCCGCAATCTCGGGAAGAATCCATAGGTATCTTGACAACGATTGTGTTATTCATCTCCAGCGCCTAGGATTCTCGAGAAAAGAATCAATAGAAACGAGCCTTGAGCACTGTACATGGCCGTACTTGACGATCAGTGAGTGTCAACAAGCGTGCCCAGTTGTCAGCTATCACTGGACGGAAACCTTCACATTGATACTCTTCGAACACTAAATCAGCCTGGCTCCAGTTCTCAGTCCGGAGATACGCAATAGATGCACTAACCAGTCTCCTTCTGTCAAAAGTACGATTTTGTGACTATCCTGCCCACTTATCAAGTGTCGGCGATTTCTTTGACGCTATACACGGCTACCGACTCCATAATCACAATAGCACTTTCCGCACAATTAGCAGAATGGACTCATGTTAAAAGTCTACGGGTTTAAACAACGCTCGTCAAATGACGATTCTAGAACACATGTATCGCTCGCTTCGTCTCTCGGGTATCGGTGGCCGTGCGCTGTCACCAACGGCGAGGCCACATCGATGAGACACGTCAAATAGTCTGTGGGGGGGCCTCGCGTTCGTGGACTGCTGTCATCGGACTGTCTTGTATCCAAGATCGGGGAAAGCTACGAGCTTCAAACCTTTTATATGGCATTGAACCAAACTTCTGAGCCGTGGCATCAACTTGGAGGGTTCTTGGAGAATGCATACGGGGAGCAATACCGACGTAACGATCGGGGAGGCGCGCCGATCGCTTGAAAACCTCAAACTAGAGACGTAGGACACCGAAGATTTCTCTCCGAGAGGCAGCGGACTTGGGGCAAACCTTGCAGAAGCACATCACGCCCTACTAGTACATCTGAGCACTCGGCATACTACTAGTAGTTATTTTACGTCCCCAGGCCGCGATGGTCTGATCGTAAGCCATCTGCGGCAACAGAGTTCAACGGCGGCGCTAAGGTAGGTGAAGACTATCAAATTTGACATTTACAGCCCAACCTCCCCGACGGCAGCGTATTCCGAGTTTACAACAAGGAATCCCCGCCTTGGCAGTCAGAATTCTTAATTCGCCCCGACAGGCTTTGAACTGACATATTCCTGATTAGTGAAGGTAAGTACATGTAGAATCGCATCGGGGACGTCAATGATCCCATAGCCCACTATCGTTTCTGCAAAATTGGGAGTGAAAACAGCCTGCCTGTCACGGCACAAACCTGCGTGGCTTTTGCAAGATTAATAAACATAGCACCGTTGAAGAGGAGGCCCTGACAGCCGTAAAATTGCAATTCGCAACGGGTGAGCGATGGCCTATCTAGGACAACATTCAGTTGCGTAGACGATATTTTACATCGAGAACTTGGCGAGTGCCCAGTCTAGAACTCTGGCGCAATCGCTTATCCCTCCCTCCTCGTATTCCCAGCAATTGGACAGAATCTCCTTCTGCGCTAAAATTGTTCTTTTCCAGTTTTGGGGATACACTATCCTGGTTGGCATGTTGAGGGAAGGGATAGACTGTGCTCTTTCTGCTGCCGTCAAAATCAGCGAGCAAGTGACAAACCCCCGGAGCTGTAACCATAACCCGTGGCTCGGGGTGGAAGACGTGGCTTGGATTCTAAAAAGACAATACTGTAGACCTCTGGAGGCTATTTCGGCCACCCTTATGACCATGTGCTCTGAAACCGTGATGCCAATTGAGATGGTCGATGCCAACCGCACAAATGGTCGGCATAGCAGCTCTCGCATCGCGAGGTATCGTCCTCGAAGCGTTTGACACAAGTCGTCTGCCAACGGTGCAATCTCACCATTGGGAATTTGGAACGAGATCGGGGGTGGTAGCGATTCGTACCAGTCAGTTAGTTGGGCGTCAAAAACCTCAAACACCTCGAGCATCCGATCTATACCATGCTCGGTAGGATGCGGAGGGGATCTCTTTTGAGCTAGGACGATCCGGTTCACGAGATGCCTCGCGGAGATTTCGGCAAGGTAGTAATACCAGGATCTTTGCTCCATCATCAATGTCTTGTTGTCAAGATTCATGACCCCGAGCGTCGGTGGAGAGGGGAAATTGTATCGATAGTCTACCCCGACCAGAATTGAACCGGGAAGAGATAGCTCGAAAGCCAGCTCGCTGAGAAAAGATGAGCTGAGTTCGGGATGTGGGGACGCGGCCACGCAAGCTTGCCATTCTGATTTGAAGCACGTGAAGTAGAGACTCTGCTCCAACGATAGAGATTGAGGATAATCCGGAGTCTCAGCTTTTGGGGCCGGCATTGTCATTCTATAATAGTCAAGTCAGCTCGGAGCAATCCCGACATCGTGAAATCGGGGCCTTACTTGGTTGTGAGCGAGGTGGTGTACCATGTATTACTCGCCATACTGAAACACTTCCAGGCTTGTAGGGGATCCATGTTGTACATGTGCCATATCCTGGTCTCGTCAGCTTTTCGCTCGGTTCAGAAAGCACAGATAGGCGCGGGAAACAGCCGCATACCCTGCAAGACATAGACATTGAACCGACTCCCACCCAGGCTGTCCCATGGAAAAGCCCAGCCTCTTTTCCGCGACTGACCAGTACCTTGAAGCTAGATGACGGTTAGGCTCCACCGAGTAGCCGCGCGGAGTCCCGCTCGGTGTTCTCTGCCCAGGTCTTTGGGATATAGCCCCGAGAGCACAGGTAAGCGCAACCAGGCAGGTGGCTGCCGACCAGTCAGGGCCGTTCTCGGCAACTTGCTTCAACATTTGGCGAAGAATAGGCACATCTATGACAGGATTCATGGGATGAACATTAGCTAGGAAGAGGTCTACCAGCCTGGATAGTTCGTAGAACTCCATTGCTGGTGGGGATCTCGGGGAGAAAACCTCCCCGCGAGGAGACACATGACTGAAAGGATCTATCGCAAAGGGTACTGGCTTGGGAAATATTGGCCATTCGAGAACCGAGTCCAGGCCGGCTGTGTCAGAGAGTAAGGGATGACTGTTCTTCTTGGATCCATCTAGACCGCTGGTATCTTGGCCAGAGAGGAGGAGGCCGAGGTTGTCATGACGGCTGCTTTGAGCTGGCGGGCTGTCCGGGTAGTCGCTAGAGTCACGAGACAAATCGCGGCTCAGCTGAGGTATGGCCCGGAAGTTCTCTTCGTTCCGTTGTATGAGGTTGGTCAGGTTCTCTATTGCTCCGAGTAGTCTTGGTCCAACGCCTTGGCATCTGTTGGCCGGCGGCATTCCGTTAGTCGCAGTCCGACATATCCCACCTCGGTCAGCCCCACGATGGAACGGCGGCACTGGACAAAGTTTGTCCACTGAGGGCTCGAGTATACAACTTACAATGACATGGCCGGGGCCGAGTCTTCGATGTAAGTACACGTCGCGCCGACTCTCCGGCAGTAGCCGCATACGGGGCGCTCGTTATCGCACTTTGTCTTGCGTCCGCGGCAGGTCTGGCAGGCGGATGACGCGCGCGACCACGTCCTCTGCTTCGGGATTCTAGGATCAGCTTGCTCGGCGAGCGCTTGATCGACGCCAGGGCGGATCATGGGAGGCGAGCCGCCGGCGGACATGTGTCCCATGTCGGGGAGAACCCGACCGGCATCCATCCTCATCCTCTTCGGCGGTGGGTCCATTGCGACGATAGACGACCGGTTGGAACCTCGTCTTTCGGAAGCATCATGTGTCGGGGAGAGCAGCGACGGAGTCGAGAGGATGGGGGATCTCGAGTTTAATTATTATCATGCAGCATTGATCTCCCGACTGCTCCGCAGAACCGTTTCAGATCCCGGCGCAATGGCCCAGGTGAGCTCTTTGGCTTCGGTAAGTCTTGCCATGACTCGCCAACGTCTATGTCATAAGTAGAGTCCGACCGCACACTGATGAATGGTCGGGAATTCTCCCCGGCGAACATTCCGGAAAGGTCTTGCGTCGGCGCCGTTACCCGTCGGTGTAGGCTCACCGGTACGAACTCGGTCAGGAGCATTCACCTAGATCTCCCAAATGGTGGCGGCGGCGTTAATCTTTCGTAAGTCCTCAGCTACTTGGTTTCATCCCAGGTGACCTGCCATCCGACTCGCATGACGGGTCAGCCACCAAACCAACCTGGAAGCTAGCCAACGCGAGAAGTTGGGGAAGAATCCACTGCCCGTGGGGAAACAAGAGAGAGACATTTAGGGGGGGGACGACTGGGGTAGACAAGGGCGGTGTACGCTGAAGACATGCTTCAATGATTATGACTTACCTCTCACCCTGCCCCGAGCCTGTCCTCCTCGAATGGCCTGGAGGGGAATGTTGATTCGGCGACTTCACTGATCAGACAGTCGATAACTTAATCCACATTCTCAGTGCAGCCCGACCACATCCAATTGGGCTTCTTCAGGTCGAGACCTGGCAAAAAGACGGCCGAACAGACCGTGCAGCAGTCTGTTCCTGGTCGTCTGCATGCACCAGAGACCATCTTCAGCTTCGGGCGACATTTCTTGAAGTTTCTGCAATGACAAACTCTAACATCAGCTCAAGGTCTTGCCCGAAAAACCTGCACCATGGCGTGCCAGATGGAAGTACTTGTACCTAGTCAGTTAGGTTCGAATCGTATTGGCGTCACATTTTGGGGTTGTTGACGCAACTGCTTCTTTCATGGTACCGCACGAAACATTTGCTTCTGCTGAACCTGACTCTCCTGGTTCCGATGTTTTCGTCAGCTTCGGTTGGCTTCGACGGAGCCATGATGGTATGTCAACTCATGTCTGACAACACTCCACTCGGAAGATCCATGCTGAAGTTGATGATTCACAGAACGGGCTGCAGACGATTGAGCAATGGCGCGGCTACTTTGGTCACCTAAGCGCACCGATCCTTGGGACGATGAATGCTGTCTAGTGAGACCATCCACTTCGAGAACACCCATCACGTCAACCTCGGCTTACAGTATACTTTAACCCGATCTGCAAGATCATGGGTCTTATCCCTCTTCAGTGAGCGAGTGTCAGCCTACCCATGTTCATTGTCTTCATCGCGCAGTCCGCGCCGATTCTCATTCTCGTCACGGAACTTGCCTATCCGACCCAGCGCGGCAAGATCAGTGCGCTCTACAACACATTTTTCTTCTTCGGGGCCATCCTCGCAGTCTGGTCTACTTGTGAATGCATCTAATCAAGTCGTATTTGCGCGAGGATCACAGTCTAATCAAGCCGATCAACAGATGGAACCTTCCGTCTCCCCTCGACATGGAATCCCGTCTATACTACAGGGCGCTCTTCCTGCGATTCAGTGCGCTCAGAAGGATCTGCAAATGGATCATTTAAGTGTAAGCAGCGTACTTATTAAATGCCCAAATTTGAGGTCAAACATGTAACCAATCCAACAGTCTTCTACATTCTCATTCGAGTAATAGTGCGAGAATCCCATCTTCTTAATGATGTGCCCCCATCTTCTAGTGCCTTTTGCCACCCACTAGGGTAATTCCCCCATCTTGGTCCAATCGACGAGGTAGACAATTAGCTTAGCAACATGCAGCGAGGGCAATCGTTCAATAGGAAGAGACGAGAAAATAAGTAAACGGTTCGCCGTGCCTCTGTAGAGTCGCCGCAGGCCCCGGACAAGACTCGGAATCGGGATAACTTCCGGGGCAGCCAGCAGATGTCCTTCCGCCTTCCGCACTCCTCCAGGAAACCTCGGAACTCGACGGCTATCCAAGACACTCATCTGTCTCCATCCAAACATCCCAGCCCAAACTTTGCTTATGCGCCGCAATCTCATATCTCACCAGACGCGTGTTGTCCGAGATCCATAATCTGGCTTGGACAGCATAGCTTGCTTCCTTCCAAGTTCCGAGACACCCAATCCGTCATTCCGAGCATCCTAACCCCGGGAGGAGCTCTCCGGCAAGGAAAATTAATCCCCCACGTGAATGCTCTGGGTGCCTGCAGTCCGCAGCCTGCAGAGGCCGGCCGGCCGACGTGAGACATGAAGAAAACTATGGAGCCGAAGCCGAAGCGAATCAAGATCGATGTGGCATGCGAAGCATGTCGGAGGAGGAAAGTGAAGTGCAACGGGGCGCGTCCAGGTGAGTGATCGGTGAGCAGCTGTTTATTTCCCGGTGAGACTAGAACGACTTCAAGCCTTCGCCCGTGTTCCTTGGACGGAGTAGTCTTCCGTAATGGTTCGTGACTTGTCCGAACTAAACAAACAGCTAAGATTTTATGCAGCATGCGGAAACTGCTGGAAAAGGACGGATCTGAGAAACGGCGCTCTTACAGCGCTGATGCCGGAAAGCCACTTTCCCGGGAGAAAGCATCGGATAACGGCCCCGGCAGCCCGATGAGAGCACACCCGAAAATCCAGCATACTCCGGAGCCGAACTTTGCGCAACCTCCTTTGCCTCCCGCTGCTCGGCCAAATGCAACTCCCAAGTCGAGTGCTTCGTCAGGGCCAGACCTGACGAGAAGGATGGACCGACATCCCATTACACCGTCGGATGCCTCTCCGTCGGTCGTCGACTCCATGACCACGGTTCGTGAGGATAGTACCGTGACAGGCGAATATTTTGGCAGCAGCAGTGCGGGTTCCTTCACCAACCAGATCAAGGCTGCCATCGATGCACGGCTGGGCTCGTCGGCGGAAACCAAGGGCTCAATATGCTCTCTATTCAAGCCATCCCTTCCCTTGAACAGTGGAAGCCCGGGCGGCGAGGCCGACTATGTTCTGCCTGCTCGTAAGCAAGCTGATCATTTGATGTATCTTTATTGGTACTACGTCGATCCGTTATACCCATTCCTAGATCGGCAGCGATTTGAGCAGCCGCCAATACCAGATTCAAACGATCAGGGTTCCAACGGTGCGCAAATGCATCGTATGAGATATCAAGGCTTCTTCGTCAAGTCCTTGGAGTTGTACGAGGTTATCAACCAAGCAGTCTTGGCGTTCTATACGACTACTTCTGCCTTGAAGTCTCCCACGGTACCAAGCCACCTGGGTCAGTGTTTCCAAGAGCGGCATGAGTTGGATCTCGGCATTGCCTTGAAGCTTGATCAGCGGCTCACGAAATGGGAGAGGAACCTTCCTACTTTTCTTACTATAGCCAAGCCGGAGACTCAGTTGGATGAGGTATTCCGGAGGCAGGCTGTTATACTGCGGATACGGTAAGTGTTTTGATTATGGCTGATGGCTCATTCACTAACTATGGTCACGTCAAGATTGCTACATGCGCGCATGCTCCTTCTCAGGCCCATGCTTGCGCGCTTCTGCCTCTCTAAATACCCAGACTCGTCACAAACGCACGACGATCTTTCTTCCCGGGTCATACAACAATGCGCAATGATATGCGTCGAAGCAGCTCAAAGTCTCATCTCAGTCATCGTCCAGTTCCAAAAGCATGACGGCACACTCGGTCTCCTCCCCGCCTGGTGGTACCGCGTATTTTACATTTACACCGCGGCTACCGTTCTTATCGCTGCGAGGCTGCGGCCAACGGTCTTCTCCTCGCTTGACATCTCGAGGTCGTGGAATCAGGGCATGGTCCTACTCAGGGACCATGAGGCCTTGGGGCCATCTCCGCGACGGTGTGCTGCAGCTCTTCAGATCCTTTCGACCAAGATATTCCAGGATCAGCCTCAGTCAGCCACGCTGCACACGTCTGAGGCGAACCCAGCCGCGCCAACTATCACCAATTAACAGGAGACGTTCGACATGCCTTTCCCATATCTGGGGCGGGATGCAACATTTGACATGGATTCCATATCGTTTGCTGTCAATGACTTTTCGTGGTTGAACAGCATGCCAGGAAGTCTCTGATCGGTATATTTTGAGCATAAACTCGTTTATTTTTCAATCAAAATACCCGGCCTGAGGGTCATGCATGCAAACTGAACATCTTGTATTCATGGCACACAGCCTGACTCGAACACCATCTTGTTCTTCACGCCGCCCAGCTTGCTTATCCTCACCTCCACAACATCGCCATCGCTCAGGTACTTAGGCGGCTTCATACCCATGGCGACTCCGGATGGAGTCCCACTCAGAATAACAGTTCCGGGCTCGAGCATTGTGCCCTGGCTGCAGAAGCTGACGATTTCCTCAACACCAAACAGCAGGTCGCCCGTGCTCTCATGCTGTCTTTCTTCTCCGTTTACGAATGTCCGCAGCAGGAGGTCGCTTGCGTTTCCGACTACAGATGGAGATACCAGCATCGGGCTCAAGGGGGCGAACTTGTCGAATCCCTTGCTAAAGCACCACTGCGGAACACCGCCGGCCTTGGCAGGGTCTCTTTGCCATGCTCTCGCCGAAACATCGTTCGCCGTCAGATAGCCAGCAACGTAGTCCAAAGCCTTCTCTTTGGGGACATTCTTTGCAGCCTTGCCGATCACAAACGCCTAGGATCATTAGCATGATAGTCCTCTTTTGATGTCGTGCCGACTCACTAGCTCGCCCTCATAGTCCACAGTGCCATCTTAGGCAACCTTCGGTATGGGGACGTCCTCGTTCCAAGCAGCGACTGAAGTTGCCGGCTTGATGAAGACTGATGGATAAGGTGGCGGCGTCCGACCACCCTCCTTGACTGCAGCAGAGGTTAGCTTGCCACTTGACGTGCGTCTAATTGCAGTTGGATACCTACTATGCTTTACATAATTCAATCCAATGCATCGGATAATTGGCACGTCCTTTGGCGCAAAAAGAGGCCGGAGAGTTTTCACATGCACCCGCTCTCCCTTCTTCAAGGATGAGACAGGACTGGCACCGTTGAGGGCGACGGCCCACAAGTCGTTCTTCTCAAGACGCTCGGTCAGCTCCGTCTCGTTCTGAATCTCGGGCTCACCAAACTGCTCGACATCGTTGTCGTCCACGAAGCGGATGAGACGCTGGAATGACATATTGGGCAGATATGTGACTGAATAGGCCGTTACCAGGAACATGTGACAATTACCCCTAGCTGACTTCGCCCTTTAAAGTGCATTTCTGTAAGAGAACACTGATGTTCCCAACGTGGGTACTCGCCCAGCGACGCCCCGGGAAGCCAATCACAGGAGGTTCCGGTAAGAGTGGTTGGGCATTGCGCGACGGATCGGAACTCGGAGTTGCGTCAGTAATCGCGCACCGGACCCGTCCCGCGCGCGGCGCCGCTCCACGGGACAGATGCGGACAGGGGGCCCAGGAATCCGGGGATAACGGGGCAATACCCTTTGATAACCTCCGGCGACATTTCTCCCGACGTCTAACATCGCTTTGCTAACTACGCCTCTTTACTTGGCAATTCATCCGACATTATTCAATAACTGCTCCGTCACTTTTTGAAGTTGAGAGTTCGCATCACAAGGGCACCACCGTGTTCGACACTCTCCATCGATCAACCACCATGGACTCACCTCATGATGACGATCAGCAGGCCAAGGCCATGAACGACTACTTGGAGCAGCTTCCAGCGCAGCACCTGGAGCCTCTCTGGTCTCAGATGAATGTGATGGTGCCGCCTACGCCACAGCCAGTAGCTCGGCCACATATCTGGAGATATGCCGACAATCTCCCTCTTCTTCACAAAGCCGCCAAAGTGGTTGGTGAAAAGCAGGCTGAGAGAAGAGTCCTGATGCTCGTCAACCCCACAATGCGCAAGTATCTTCGAGTAAGACGAACAGAATCGAGGAGATCTGACGTGCCATAGAGTCTCCTTACACCACCGATACCATTTACGGCGGACTTCAAATCGTCAACCCTGGAGAAACGGCGCCTGCTCACCGACACATTGCTTTCGCTCTGAGATTCATCATTGATGGCGAGGGCTTCACCGCAGTGGAAGGCAAGAAGATGCCACTAAAGCGAGGTGACGTCGTTGTAACTCTGGTCTGGCATTGGCACGACCATGGCAACGAGAGCGATTCTCCTGTCATCTGGCTGGACGCCCTCAACCTACCCCCCTTCAGATTCACCCCTGTCCACTTTGCGGAGCAATACCACGAGAGCCGTTACCCTAGCGTGTAAGTCTGCTTCTTTTTGTTTCCACAACCCTACATCAGGAGCTGATGGAGACTAGTTTGACGGACCTTTGTGAATGGAGACATCCTTGGGATAAGGTTGAAGCAGAGCTCAAAGCCCAAGAGGGCCCCTACGCCATCTTACACTACACGAGTAACGGCAAGCCCTTGTCGCCCATCCTAGGCGCCCAGGCTGAACGAATTGATGGTCACCACACAACTAAGGAACTCCGGGAGCAAGCTTCCTTCCTCTACCATTGCTACGAGGGCCAAGGGCAGACTATTGTAGAGCCACCCTCAGGCCCTCGCGTTATCTTCAAATGGTCAGCAAGGGACACTTTTGCTGTTCCTGCCTGGTCCAAAGTTCAACATATCAACGACCCTTGCTACACCGGCACATCTTGTCGCTGTGACTGACAGGCCGCTCTTGAGCAGCATTGGTCTGGTCAAGCCGGAGTAGTCTCAAATTATGCGCGGCATAAAAAGATTGGCTCGGGAGAAGCTTCGGGGGGCGAAGATTGTGAGGAAAGCAAATAGTAGCAACGAGCCTGGCGACTTTGAACACAACATAATAAAGGACAACTTTGATATGAGCTTCACGACATGAAACATATCATTCAAATTTTCTCTATTGCCGCTTGTCATGTCTTCAGGCGGCCACGACTAGATGACCTTTCGGCGGGAAGATCATCGGCTTCAGCCATGGTCATTTCTTTCCGTCAGTCTCGAACCTATGGACTAACACACAGGTGTAAGGCTAAATTACCAAACCTGGTTGAGACCCTTCGGCTCCCACGGGCTCCCTCCGGATTCCACGGCGTTAAGTTCACCGAATTGGGGCCAGTCGAAACCCAAGCCTCTCGTTGACCATCATAGCCAGAGGTCTAACTTGGAAACGGTATCGCACGATTCTTAGCCAATATGATGAAATTCTGATGAAGCTGCATACGGCCTCGAGAATGCGATCAAGTCCCATTCTTTGGTGTTTTGGTGCTACGTGGTAGATATTGACGGCTCGCCACACCAGCAAGCTTCGAGTACCCGGCCACTACAGAGCCTCCAAAACATCCGCCTTGCTTCGGGCCTGCTTCGTGAGGTATCCCTGTTTCAGCCGATCTTTTCAAGCCCTCATCCTGACACGCCAAAGCATGCACCACGCCACTTGGGTTAGAAATATTAGACTGCTTCTTGCGGCCGTCGTTCAAGTAAGTCGCGGGAATGTACTCCTACTCTGTCTGACCTGAGTAATCTATCAGTTGGCCATAGACTGGTTATATGAGTCTACGGGTACGTTCGATCTTATCTCAGCGATTTGCTTCGATGTGCTCTCGTCGTGTCCCGGAACCAATAGCCAGCTGCTTGCAACAAAGACGCACACAAGGCTTGATCAATTAACATGGTTATACTTTTTCCAGATTTTCGCGAATTTTCCGGAATCGACAACTATCGCAAGGATGAGCTCGAATGCAGACCTTCATCCCCCCATAATCCTGGAATACCACGTGTAACCACTTCCACAGGCCAATCGTTGAACCGGGATTATAGCGTGACATCAAATTAAAATTTCGCGTTTCCCCTCGGTCACGACCGGGGATCAGCAGCCTCATCAGTTGCCGCGTTTCGAGGGAACCTTGTTCAGGCTTGGTACCCTGCGACGACATCCGTGCTCTCGACATCGTCGAGCCCGTGCCATGACATAGCTCCAACGCCTTGTCGACACATGAAGAGCATTTTCCGCGGCATTGGAACATCTCATTCGAATGCGGCTAGTGGGATCAGAAACTGTTCCAGATCTCTCGGCGTCGGTGCGATGAACTGTGTCCTAGCCGTCCTGCGGCGGCATCAACTCCACCCCATTGCAACAGCATGGCGCATTCAGCAGTCTTCATTCTCTGTCCAATGGAGGCGACGAGAAGCTCGAAATCCAGATGGTCGACAAAAGCATTCAGGTCATCATCGTGGCCGCTGTGTTTTTGCTGTTGACCTGGATCGCGGTCGGTCTGAGAGTCTATTGCCGGACTTTCCTGGTCCGATCCGTTGGCAAGGATGACAAGGTTATGATGGTCCTGCTGGTAGGTCTTGGATTGCTGAGCTCACATTGAAGAAGGCTAAGTCATGACTGATATCACTCGATAGATTCTCTTCACGGTCTACTTGGGCCTCCAGGTATACGGGGGCACGCGAGGAATAGGTCTTCCTGACAACGAACTCACAGCGCGAAGAAAGCTGGAATCACTAAAGGTCCGTCTCTCCTTGGTTCTCAATACAGCGCCGGGGATACTAATTCTGTATCTCTTCACAGCTGTGGTGGATCCTCGAGATCCTGAACATCTGTTCAACATGCCTACTCAAGATTTCTGTCGGATACTTTCTCCTCCGAGTTGCGATCGATCGACCGCACATCTGGATTATACAGATCTTAATGGCGGGCACCGTAATATTCGGGATGACGTATCTGTTCATGGTAGCGTTTCAGTGTCGACCAGTTTCAACCTACTGGGAGGAAGGGCCAAGAACGCCGGACAAATGCTGGCCAAAGCAGGTTATCTACATCATGACGATCGCAGCTACCGTTATCAACACAAGCGCAGACTTCATCTTCGGAACGCTGCCGTGGTTCATTGTCAGGTCTATGAACCTTCCGTTGGGGACTAAGATTGTGGTGGTTGCTATTCTTGGCTTTGCTGCCATGTAAGTCGAGGCAGAATGTCTCTTTGCCATCTGTACCGTATGGGTCTGAGCTGACAGAGGAATGAATCGCAGAGGAAGCACGGCCACTATCGTACGCGCATTCTACATCCCCACCTTGCTAGAGGAGAAGAATTTCCTGTGTAAGTACAAAGTTCGATGCCGGTGTGCGAGTCGGCGGGAGTCAAACACTGACGATACTTCCCATGAACAGACGAGACCACGAACTTCGCGATATGGAGCACGGTAGAGCCGGGCGTAGGCATGATCGCGGCATCTATCGCCACTCTTCGCCCCCTCTACCATCTCATCGTCCCTAGAGTGCGCCGAACGGACTCTGGTGGCTTTCGGAGAGACCAGGGGAGACAGCGTCAGCAGGCGCGGCGGCAAGAGACAAGCCGTCAAGTTCGCGCAGCGCATAATCTCGATTTGGAAAGTCGCCTAGCTGATTCCGATATCACATCACCTCAAGGCATCTTGGAAGTTAACCCCCCAGCCGTACTGCGGACCAGCGAAAATACAAACTCGACCCTGAAGACCCGCTCAACGGATCACGACAACCCACGTCATACGTTAACATTGATGGAGTTCCCTTCAGCTCTTCGGCTGAGTGATGACTTTCGGCATACAATGGATCGACCACCGGAAGAATGGATCGCCAGAATCAGAGTGAGTTCATATGTTCCGGGTTCATTGATAGGTACCAAGACTGAAATCATTCATTAGGCCAGGGAGGATACGGTCGAATGCGTAAAGGAAAAATAATCAAAGGATGACCTGCCTCTGACAGACCCCGCGGATCCACGAGACGAGACAAACCTTCCGGAGCTCACTAGGCACGAGTGATGGATAAGGAAAAGAATGCGAAATGGTTCACAGCAATGATCAACGTAATGTCATGCATCCATCAGGCAATCGGCGCAGTTAGGTGGTACAGAGTAACGCGAGGATAAGAATACACAATAGAGTACACGAACCAATGGTACAGAGTGGTTTAATATCAACTCACCACCGCCTGATCACATCGCTGGCAGCATCCCTCCGATACACAAAACATCGTACGTTGGGTTGCGCCGGCTGAGTCCTCGGCGGCCGAAGGGAAGCATCATGTCGTCGACGCTTCGAGAAGAATTCAACGAGTTTGAAAGGTACGGAAAGCCCAATAAGCAAAAAGTGTTGCTCGCTATCCTACACAAACCACAACAGCGGCTATGTTCGCGGCTTGCGGCTTGCGGCTGAACATGACACTTGAAGTACGAAACGACCTAATGTGAAGTTTCCTTCAATTCCCTCATGTTTCATTACGGTGATCAGCTTCATAGAATGTCCTCTAATAGAAATCTGCAGGGGGGCGATGATCTTCTCTCAACGTGGGACTAACCACCCTCGACGTGTATGCATGTGATATCTGCCAAGAGTGCGGCTGGAACGTGAACATTTGAGTATTGGCTGACCGGGTCTACCTCTTGTAGGACCCTTTTCAGCTGGAGGTCTTGGCATAGTGACTCATGCGTCCTCGAGTCCACGTCGCCTCGCCCAATGGAAATCATATTTTTGGGCGCAATCCCCAAACCTTTCGCGAAGCATGGTCTAATCTTGAGTTGAATACTCTTTCGGTCTTGCAGAAACAGATTCAACATGAAGTTAGTCTCCTCTCTGTTGCCCTTGTTGGCCTCCTCGACTGTCGGCATCGTGGTCACGCCAGGGGGGACCGACTACGCAACCATCAATAACGCCATCACCGCTTCCGCCCTGAAAGACAACAGATTGATCCCGACCAACTCATCGCTCACAGCGCCAACGCGGCGCAGGGCTGCTGGTCCGGAAGAGGGCTGGTTGGCCGTCGGCACTTTTACCAACGGTCCTGTAGGTCTCGAAAGGGGCACGATTCTCACCACAGGAGACGCAGCCTCAGCTGTGCCAGGAGTTATTGAAGACGGGGGATGGGGTTATCGGCAAGATAGCTTGGCCTTGTGTCCTGTTGCACCATCACGCGAGTATTCCATGTTTCGTCTGGAGGTATCTGCGCCATCCGGAGTTCATGGCCTTCGAGTTAATTATCTCTTCGCAGAGGAGTGAGTCAGCTCCCAACGACCTCTCGTTGGGTGCGAGTATCTAACATGACATTTAGTGGTCGAAGATTCCAACTCGATGCCGCGCAGGTACTTTTATCCGGTACAACTCCGTTGCCGGAGAGTGTTGTGATTGCCAAAAGAGATCCTCGGATGAAGCCAGGAATACCAGGGGCAGACCTGGGTTTGTCGTACGCAATCACCACCGGAGTGTTCAGCTTCTATGTCCCGTTGAACTCAGGAACGCAGGACTTGACATTCATGGTGTGCGACAGAGGGGACAGTGGCGGAGATTCAGCTGTGTTATTCAACATCGAAGGCGTGTCTTCGTTAAAACTGAAGTAATGTCTGGCCAGGACGTCGTGCATTTCAACAACAGCTCGATTCTATACTAGTTCACTGTATAACATCAATGAGTCACTTGTGGCTCGAATGGCAGCCGACCGAGTCTTGAGGTCCGACGAGGATTGCAGCTACTAGATACCTAGAACTCCTTGATTTCTCACGTAAGATATACCGGGAGAAGGCTTCAAGGGTAACTTACCTGTTGAGCGTTGGTGACAAGATCCCAGGGTGGTGTAAGCGTCAAGAGCATAAACTTCGCAATCGCATATAGTGGAGAGGATGCCATTACTGTAATGCAAATGAGCACCTTTCCATTTTGCATGATAGTGACATAAATGCATGGTTCTTCCATCTCAAGGATGAGGTGAGAAAATAGTGGAAATGCTCGTAGATGAATGTTTTGGTGGAAAGCCAACAATGGCTCGCTATGAAGGCCCTGCCGTCGGTTGCCCACCCTTACTCACCACCACAAAGTGACTCCCACTAACCTTTCGAAAAGTCATCTTCGCCTTGTCCTTTTGCTTCTCAGTAGGCAGAACGCACTTCACCCTCAGTCTGTCCATCTTTAGGAAAGGCACCTCTTCATCACGAGTCACGTACTCCAACTCATCCACAAAATCAAGCTGATCGACTCTATACAACTCTTCCCTCATAGGGTCATAAACACCATCAAACCTTCCATCGTCCAAGTCCCAAAGCACGACCTCGAGCGTCCTCAGCTTCGTAAAATTCATCAAAATCTCAAACGCGAGACCCCATCAACGGCAACCTCTCGCACCCTCGCCCTCAGAGGCCCAGATGCCGCGGCATCATCCACTCCCCGGTCCTCGTACTCCCACCCCACCGCGTAGTTTCGCTCGCGATAACAGGCCCTGCAATCACCGAGTCGTCCCCGAAACTATGCCCAGCCCACAGCGTAGATGCGTCCCAGACCATGTTCACGACATCCCGTGCGGGGCTGAGCGGGAACCCGAGCGGGTCCGGGGCGCCGAAGGCAAGGCACGCGAGGCACCTCGTCTCCCGGCTTACGGCGAAGAGTGAGATGTCGCGTCAGGAGCGTATCACGTCCAATGAAAACCACAGCTGCGGGCTGCCGTTCTATATGCTGTCGACCCTCACCCAGCCCTCAATTATGAGGGGGTCTACGCTCAGCAGCAGGATCTTGTCCCGTAGTTCCTTTGGGAGATCTGGGAAGATTGGGAATCTGGGATCGCTGCTTCCCCCGGACGCTGCGGAACTTTTGTTGACTCGCGTCGATATCTAGTTGTAATAGTTTACTTCCGCGAACCTGTCGAGATGGTGGCGGACGCAGCGCAGGTGCTTCCGGGCCTGGAGGATGACGCCGTGCCAATCGTGCCGGGTTTGCTCGTCAGTGAGTATCTCGAGGTCCCCTCTAGCCTCAGACGTCCTCGAATCTAATTAGTATTACGACCGCAAGCGGCGCTGTATTGCAATAGGCCGGCTGCGCGAGGCGTAATATTAGGCTGCATATAGGTTAGAGGCGTAAGTGGTGGTGCAGGGGCTTAATAGCATTAGTGAGGAGCACTAGGCGCAATATATTTAGGTATCAGGATAGTTTTGCTTATATAGCTGTAATTAATATATTTTAACCCTTGTTGCTAACCCCTAACTGCGCATGGGTTCCTTGTTGTTATAGTGTGAAGACCCCTTCCTGATGGTTGTGACTAGCACCCTGCTGCCTGACACTACTCATATTTCGCCTGCGGGACCTGAATACAGGCGTTCAATAATTTAGGTGCATAGACTGTGATCTATCACTGAGATCTAAGGGTAATAGAAGTCAGCGTGATATTATGAACTACTTTGTATCACAGTAGAAGTATGGACCAGGGGAATTTCACCTTGTTATTTTTGAGGCCTTGGGTTTGGCGATTCACGCACGTACATTTTCTTACTCTCGTAATTTTCATTTGAACGCCGACTCTATCGAGAGTTCAGCGAGACCTAGGCAGTAATGTTTTCTGACCGAGTTTGAAGGGCTTGATGGCCCCTGTAGGGCAATATAAAGAGGATAGGAGATACGGAACGAACTCTGGCTTGCATCTTCTCACCACCAACAAAAAAGCTCAGATTGAATCACTCACCACCCCGACTTCTTCTGCCTACCACATTCTTTTGCCATTATAATGCAGCTCCCGTCTCATAGAGGCTTGCAGCACATGGCCATCCAAGCAGAAGGCATAAGAAATGCTCGCTGGACAAGTCTTCCACTAGAGCTCCGACGCATGATTCTGCAATCTTTAGCCAACGTCTTGACTTCTGAAGAACTCCCTATCGCCATCTACGCAAGTGTTTCGAAAGAATGGCAGAGCCTTTTCGAACCATTGCTCTGGCAGAAGTTGACCTTCCGGCCCTGGATTTCAAAGTCGAACTTTCAAGGCTTTCGCGAGGCTATCCAAAGTCATCAAAGATGTCTCATTAAGACCATCTCCCTTTATCTGAGAATGGAAGAATACCGTTGCCATCGATGCCTTCGGGAGGTCGGAGGCTAACATACACTTATCGAGAGAGAGAGGGTACTTTTTGAAAATTTGCAAGAGCTCCTCTCTATTCTTGCTCTTTGGACTGAAGATATACCCAAAAGTGGTATTTCGCTTGAACCAAGCGGTATTTTGGTTTCGAACGCAGGCGATCGGAAGTTGGTATCTAGGCGTGGTCGCCGTCATTGTGTCCACCGTCGATCACCCGCCGTTCCAGATCTATTCGCGGAAATCCGTAGTATCAACAGCGTCGTCAGCAAGCAAGGGCCTGTTGAGCTGGTCCCTAGTATCGCCACAATTTCCATCAGCCCAACAATCTCTTGGAGCTGTTCGTCCATCTTACTCTTTCGCCTCTGCGACAGCTCTCCGTCCCTTCAGCGACTGGATTTTGAACAAAGCTGGGAACGACGCAAACACTCCAACAGGCAATTGGCACCCGAGCCGCCTTCTCGATTGCAGATCGAGTCCCTTCTCTGCAGAGGCTATCCATATGGGAGCCTCGGTTCACGTTGATATCTGAAGCTCAAAGTCAAAGTAACTCCGAGGAAGCAAACGGCCTGGCAGCTGTGCTCCAGACTGCCGTTCCCACCAGCTTTCGTCTTAAGGAACTGGCAATTACATATGTCATCGATGCGAGAAATTTCTTCTCCCACTTCAACTTTTTAATCTCGTCGGGCGAGGCACTACCTTCTTGCATGCTTGAGCGTCTAGTTCTCAGCTGCCAACTTGGGCGACTGCCTGTTAGTCCTATAGAGGTAGATTGTCTACTTGTCGCAGTAAGTCAAGCAGCTATATGGATGCCTTATTTAAAGATATTGGAACTATGGAGTCCCGGTGTCGGAGAAGGGTTCTTTTTCAGATACGAGGTCAGGGAGAGCGAAATCAATCTCACGATGACTGCGACTTGGCAATTCGACATCAAGTCTTGGCAGTATGGTCGAGGGTATAAGGCTTTACGAGCATGGGAGGAGGTAGCGAGCCGACATACAGACCGGAGGTTCAACTGCGCCATTGAGAGCATCGACGCGGTGGCTCTACCCAAGCTGTACAGTATTTGCGAGTGTCTGAAATCGGTCAAACTTATTCGAAAATGGAGAAGTTGTTGAACGGGTAGAGTTCGAATCCATTCTAGTAGGAACAAAGCTTTAGAAGGGGAGGAGTAGCATGACGTCTCGTTAATTCAGTTTTCCACTGCAGTGGCTGCGCGGCACAGGTGAGATACGGCCCCCAACATCATCAAGTTGAAGTCTAGACCACCTCGCAACCGCACCTGAACGTCGTAGTGGCGGCCTTTGGCTTTGGCATCGCCAGTCTCTGTTGGTGATAAGGAGAAACGATGATCGAGTTTCTGTCCCTTCGGAAATGTCGGTCGACTCCTTTAGGTTTAGGCGTCCGTGGATTTCCAAAATACCAATCTCATGATGAGGAGGCAGGCTGTGGGTCGAAGGATGCGCCAAGGATGCTGCTCCTTTTTCGCGGGGTGGCCGCTTGAGCCAATTGACGTTCATCATCCGTGAAGTACATACAACCAAGCTTTTCTGTCGCGGGATATTCTTACCAACTGTCGTGTGGTTGGAGCCCCCTCCAGCCCCTTTCCCCTCGCTTATTTCCCCCGTCATCCGCGCGTCCAGATCTGTCCAAGTCCTTCAGCCCAGCGGCGACCACGCAGACAATCGAGGGGTTGCCTCTTTCGGCCGGACCCGGTCTAACGCCCGGCTGGGCATAGACCGTCCTCACGATGGCTTCTCTAGTCTCCTCCCCCCCTCAAGCTGTCGACATGCAGACGCGTCATAGCACCGTCATGGCCTGGAGCCCTACGTGCATGCAGAACCACATGGGCGGGAGGTTGGGAGGGGGCGAGACTGAGAGAGATCTGGCCAGACCGTTCCATGGTCAGTCTGACTGGGGGGAGAGAGAGAGAGGGAGAAGAAGGGCGATGAGAGGGATGAACAACAACTTGGACCCTTGATTCCTCACCTCGAGCCCCGAAATTCACGAGCATCAGCTCCAGGAGCCATGACATTTCTTTTCTGCTGAGGGTGACTCCCTTCCTTCGACATATCCGGGAATTCCGCCCGGGATTTTCGCAGCCCGATTGATCCCACGATGTCCAGAACAAAACCATTTCACTCATCTTCAACTGCCATCCCAGCTGATCAGCTGATCGGCCCACGGAACGTAGGGATACCTGCTGGCGCAAGGTAAGACATGTGGGGAGAATATAACAAAGAAACAGGGACCTTCCACCAATCTCATGCCTCAAGATCTGGAAATATCTCACAAGTGTGGGTTTTGGTTCCATCGAAATCAGAAAACTGGGGGTGGAAATGCCGTCCCGTCGGGATGACCCTATCAAAACGCTGGGGTAAAGTGGTCAGAGTGATATAGGTACCGAGAACTCAATTTTGCCCACATCCATGCCCTGCTTAGTCCAGCTGGCGAACCTCGGAGATTGAAGGCCCAAACGCATAGACAGCCTCTATGGATTTCAGCTGATCCATGGCGTCGAGATGCCGCTCGGACGATTTCGACTGTGATTGATCTCACTTTTGCGGAGGAGGGTCCTGGGGCGTGTGGAAGATTTCCATCACGATTAAAGGAGTGCAAACTGGACTCGTAAGGCTTGATTAGACTTGATAAAAGGGTGTGGTAATGTATAATGTAATTTCTTTTTCTGAACTTCGTTCTGTAAACTATGTACTAAGAAGTATAGGGCGGAGTTTATCCGCTGGGTATCCGATCCAGTGCCTAATTTCATGCCATGAACACCCTTAAAGCGTCGCAGATGTACCCGTCTGACGACTTCCCAATTTTTGATGCTGCCTTCCGTGTCTCTCTGTAGTCATACTTGTCATAAGAATTAATGCTTCGACGCCATTAACGTTTTTAGGCGTTGGCAGCCACAATGCCTGATCTCAACCCACTGGTTGATGCCTTCTCCCTCAGCGAGGGAGCCGGGTTTACAGGCCTCCTCAGTCTGAGCTCGAGGAAGTGCCCAACCACGCTCCTGATCTGCTCCTCGAACCCTTGGAGCTTGAATCCAAAAGTCTCCTCTGTGGCGGACGAGTCGAAATCGACGGGGGTGGTACCCACGGATCCGCTGCTCCTGATCATCTTCCTCTCGAAGGCCTCGGGGAAGCTTCTCTTCGCAATGAGCTTGGCGTCGTTCCACCGTGCCTTGGTACTGAGGATGTAGCTCCTGTTACCGGGAATGGTGGGAAGCAGGGCCTGGACGTGGGCGCGGGCGACATCGTCAACGTGAACGGTGGCACCGGCGAAGGCGCATCCCCACTTCTTGCCGAGGAGCGTAGCAAGAACGACGGCGTTGGTGCCCTTGATCGCCTCCCCAATGGTCGTGGCGACGTCGTTGTGTCCGAGGACGAAAGACGGGTGCAGATGGACGACATCGAAGTTGGGCTTCTCCCTCGCCAACCACGCCTCGGCGCTGAGGAGCGCCGCAACCTTGCTTGCAGCGTAGGCGGCGAACTCGCTCTCATACGGCTCAGGCTTGAACCCGGCTCTCTCTGTTGGCAGGACCGCCTTCTCACGACGTTCGCGGCCTTCCATTTGCGCTACTGAAAGCAGGGCAACGACGGAGCTGGTGATGACGACGCGGCGGACGGTGCCTGCGCGTTTTGCGGCCTCGAGCATGCCTAATGTGCCGCGCATGGCGGGCTGAATGAAGTACTCCTGATGCTGCTCCGGCGGCACCGAATCTGCTGTTGCCAGGGGAGAAGCGGTGTGGATCACGTAGGAAACCCCGCGGATGGCCTCATCGTAGGCGCCGTCTGCGGTGATGTCGGGAACAATCGTGAAGTTGAGGCGCGCGCGAGGAAGGTTCAATGCGAGAATTTGTGGCCTCGAGCGGATGAAGGCTGCCTTGGCTTCTGATCGTACTGCGCAGCGGACAGTGTGACCTGCGCGAAGGGCGTGAAGCAGAATGCAGAAGCCGATGTGGCCGGTGGCACCCGTGATGAGCAGCAGCTCGTCTGGTAGAATACACAGCATGGTTGATGATGTTGAGAGATGGTGTTTAAAGTAGCTGTTCTTGGATGAAGGGAACCAGTGGAGGATACACGAACGAGTACGACTGTAGTAAGAGCAGTCGAAAATGTTGCTTGGTGTGTGATACCGAGATCTCTCAGTCGGTAAAGTGGCACGAATGATGAGGACGAATGGGGGGGGGGGGGGTCATATATCTACAGTCGGGCAGAGGTGTTCCCACTACTTGCCTCTACGTTCCCTCGGTATGGCCGGGCTTCCCTCCCCAACCGCTGCTTCCGATAGACGAACACCATGAGCAGGGGTGTGTGGACAAAGCGGAACCCAGTTCGTCCCAGGAAACCAATTTAGGGACAAGAGTCGGGTACCAGGCCACAGCTCTACCTCCGTGAGTTGAAGGAGGCGACTTTGGATTGAGTGGTGGCTTCTCTGCGCTTGCGCGGTGCTAGCGTCAGCGAGCTTCCCCATGACTCTGTGTGTTTAGTCGACTGCGGCAGAGGATGATGAGTTGGTCCCTGTGGCTAGCCACGCCTCGCTCTAGTCTTCTAGTGCCTTTTGCCAGGAGAGAGGGTTCCTGCACTGCACATGCAGGGCTGTTGTGGCTCTGCACTACCAGGTCACGCAGCTTCACGCGGTGCGCAGAACGTTAACAGCCCAGCTCGGTTAGTCGCACGAAGACACATGCCCGAGTGGTTGAACCGGGTGTGCCGTGGCGCTCGTCGAGCCGCAATGACGGGCGCGTCCGGCATCATCCCTCCTCAGTTAGCACCAAGTCTGCGGGGTGAACTCGGCCAAGAAACTGAAAATGGTAGTATTGGTCAGGGTCACTCGATGACGAAGAAAGAAAGAGGGGCACTAGAAGAAAGAGGGGCATTAATTAGGGTGCAGCATTGCCTAGCCAAGCTTGCATGTCCTGGAAGGCTGAGTGCGAGACTCACAAAACACCTCACACCCTTAGTTTGATGACTTCATACTGAAGCTTGCTGGCCCGAGAGCTCCGTCGTTCATCATACATTCTTCGAATGAGAGGAGCTGGACAACTCAAGCACTGAAGTTTGGAGCTACTCGGCATAGTCTGGTATCAGAGGAGCTGGAGTAGCTTGGCGAAAGAAAGCACGCGCAGAGACCACGGCCAGCCGCCAGCCATCAAGCCAAGCTGAATAGCTTAGCTTCACTGTGGCGCGTCCTAGTTGTGCGATAGGGTATCAAAGTGCTCACCACGTCGACGCGACTTGCTGCAGCGAGCAGGAGACGACGTGTGGCGAGACCGTTCGATTGGCGATGACGGGCGAGCAGCAATGCTGCATGAGCCAGCACCCTGGAGCTCTACTTTTCGTCTTTTCTTCTGGGCCCCTTTTTCGCCCTTTGAGTTGAAAACTTGAGATGGTGGTCGTGGCAACGCGTCAGTGTTCAAGTGAGTCGAAAGTTAATTTCTTTTTCCCTACTTTTCTTCAGCCCAGCTTTCGGAACCGTCGATAGTTTCTTCGGACAGTTTCTATGGCCGACGACGCCGTTGATGCCTTTTTGGGAACACTCGTTGACGCCATTGTTTTCCTGGCTCAGAGGCTGGCAACTCTCGTCAACGTCAGCCCCTCCTCCCGCAGCCTTCAGTCTTGGTCGACATCGGGAGATCGGCAGTCTGCCAGCCACTCAGGCTCGCTACCGACACTCCGGGCCGCCAGAAAACGCCCCCTTCCGCACCAGTGCATATTTCCCCTCTCCTTGGATCCCTCAGCGTCGCACTGAAGTGGGGGATCGATGAGAGGAACGAAGAGCACAGCGAGCGGCAAGCCAGTAAGCAGAGGCCTGGACCGTGGCAGGTCAGAACTGTTGGCTGCCTTGCGACACACGAGCCCCAGGATCGTTGGTTGAGACAGCAGCGCGCCACCTCGTCTCATCATCAACGCCTCTGGACAAAATGCATGTGCGAGCACAAATTGCAGAACGTCCCCGACGGAACCGCGTCTCGACTCCCATGTCATGCTTGTCAGCTGAGCACCGCGGGGTGGAAGATGCACCAGAAGGCCACCATGGGCCGAGGCGCGGCACGGGCCCCTGCTTCTGGCCACTTTGTCTCGCGCTTCAGCGACTGGTCCATCTGTGCTCGTACATAAGCCTCCGTCTCAACTTGTTTGAGTTGTATTAAGGCACGGAGTCAGATAATGAGGGGAAGCAGAAAATGTTACCAAGAGGGGAAGCAGCTGGAAAAAAAGCCCTCGTAAGTAATTGTTGATTGACCGTCGTTAAGCAATCGTGACTGAGAAAAAAAACAAAAGGTGTAAATCGTCAGGCTAATATGCGCCCAATGTTTGAAGATGTCTATTCGCTGGCTCGTTGTTTAGAGTGAGATGAGTACGGGACAGCAACGCTCCCGAGCGTAACGACTCATGCATCTTTTCGGACCGCGGAACCAGACGATGCAGTTCCGCTCAATTCTTGGACATGGCGAAGATCATTGCCGTGATGAATGCTTGTGGGATGGAGTAGATCAGACTGCGAGATAGTGCCAGGTCCGATCAGCTTGAGTATTCCTTTGCATCTTGCGGTCCATGCAAATGCGTCCCGAGCTGTGCTAATGCAGTCGTAAGGGATGGAGGCCTCGAACGAGCGCGGGGGAATTTCACGCAAGAAAGGGGTCCTCTATCCCTGACAGCGATGTTTGGGATGGCCTCTTAGCTCTTCGTCAGGTACACCGCCATCTCCCTCATCCTTCAAGTCAGACAAGCTGATTCACTTTGGTTTGAACCAGTCCCTGATCGACGGAATCAGCCATGGCCGCGTGTTAGAAGCTCGCCAATCGCAGTGTTATAGACGACGTGGCGAGGTGATTGGCAACGAGCTTTACTACTACGCCAGCGTAGCTTTACGCCAGCGTTCGCGTTGGCTTCTTGATCAGCGTGTCGAAGTTGCGCCGGCGCCTCCCCGCCAAGAAGAGGCCCCAGAGGACGGAGGAGCCTGCCGAGAATGACTCTTCTCAGCCGGCGAGGGTGGACCCGGCCCCGGAGCTGCAGGCCGGAACTCACCCGTTATGCTGGGAGGCATAAAAAGCCGTGCGACAACGGAAGAAGCCGCGGTACGTCGTCTGAAGGGTTGAGTGAGATACATCCACCGAGAGGCTTAGCTGCTTGGCTGCCACCGTTCTGCGCAAAACCGTCGGGACCGAATGCTAATAGAGGCAGTTTGACATCATCTCTGTGGCTGAGCCTCTGAGGACGCGGTTTGCCCCTTCACGTCGACGTGACGACTCGAATTTTCCTGGATGATCGGACGGATATTTTTGGTCTGCCATCGTGACGCGTCAAACGTTCACCGTCGCGTCCCTGATGGGCACGTCGAGCAGAATCTCCCATGTGGTCGTCACCTGTCTTCGCAATTCATCTGTGCCGCGAAGCAGTCCAACGTTCGCACCACATCGTATTGCCGGTCGCTGATGCCAGATAATACGAGAAACGGAGACATCCACTTCTTAACCGGAACTCCTCGACCGGATCGACAATGTTTCTTCTGTCGAAGTCAGGAAATGTCTCGCCCTAGCAACCTAGGGGAGTGTTTGGAAGGTTTAGGTATCGGTTCAAACTCACCAGTCGAAAATTTTCCGACGATCTCGCATCTGTGCTCCTGCCGATCACACATGTCTCCACTGTCTCAAGCGAGGTTTTCTCAAGGAGAGTTTGATCTCGCTGCTGATCATGGCGGGACTTTGACAGGCGCCACCTTGGCACAATTTTCGGACAACAACACCGTCGTTCGGTCCCGACCCGCCAGTGGAGAAGAATCTCGCTGACCGTCGTGTTCGCGCCGATAGTTATCCGCCCCCGGAGCCGACTTTACAGCCTCTTTTACGTGCCTCGAGCTGTGTCGCCGAAAGTTTTGCTGAGCCACAGCCGGAGGTAGACCCGGTGATGAATTGAGAAGTATTTCCGTCACTTGCCACTCTGAGCACCTTCGCCCTGGCTGCACAGAGAAGCTACTCTGGCTGTTTCACGCTGCTTCTCGTTGCTTCCATTGCTGAGCAAGTAATCGATTGCTAGGAGGAGATGACCATTTCGCGGGACGGACATTGATTACATAGCGCTTGAACGAAGTAGTCATCATTCAGTCAATTTGTCGATGGTATCGTATCGTTGTTGGCCAGGAACAGCAGCGTCATTTCCTAGCTTGGCCGGAGATATCGCTGTAGCTTAGATGAAGTCGTAAGTCGTTGCTGTATGTTGGGCGGGAAGCATTCTTTCACGGCTCTTGTGCGACGTGGCGAGGGAATTCCGACCACGCGTGAAGGCGCGGACCGACTGCAACGCTTAATTACCTGCTGGTTTCCCAATCGAGGGACTCTGGTGGATGTGCCAATGTGCCCTGCGGCAGGTCGGGGTCTGGACCGTTCCATGGGTAGCAAGGGAGCGGTTATTCCGCGTGATGGCGCAATCTGCGGAGTGCATTCCGACCGTGTGATGGGTTGACAGGACCGTGAGTTTCGGCTGAACATACTCTAATAAGTCCTTCAGCTTGAGGGAGGACAGAGGCTCGCCAGCGTGAGCGTGCGCGTGCGCGTTCTCACATAATTGGAAGGCTGGGTAACTGGGACCAAAACGAATATTTCCCCATGGTTGAGATGATTTTTTCTTGGATAATGACTAGAGAATGACGACAGTGGGTGGGGACCGAGGCTTGTAACCTGCACTGTAGATGCCGTCGCGGTTGCTTCGGCGTCGAGGGAGGCCATCAACAGCCAGGTTGAATGCTTGAGAGAAGGGAGAGTCGGACAGACTCTCCGAAACATGTTTGATTGAGGAGAGAGAGACCCTCACGACTCGCAAATGGAAGGAAGGCAGGAAAGGGTGCCTCAGGTCGCAAGCCTGGGCTTATCTACCTATCATGATAAGATGAGGGATAAGGTAACTTATCAGGGAAAGTACCTACCTAGGTACCTTAAGGTAGTGTACACTGAGGAAGGTCCAGGGGTGTCACAGATCGACAGACCAAAGCGGTACGTACCGAAGACGGCGAAATGCAGCTTTCCTTCCCAGTTCCCAGTTTCCCATCAGCAACCCCCCCAGCAACCCTATACTAGCTTCCCGGTCGACAATCTCGATCCCTCAATCAAACCAACCACCGCCATTCAGCCAGGTCGTGGAAACACACACCATCTAGGCTCCCAGAGGCTCTCCTGCCCCTCTTTTGATTTTGAGCCGGGAACAACTGGCCAATAAGAGTGTAAACCTGTGCGAACAGGCTTTTGCGATCCCGCGGTCTCGCCACTCCGTCGACCTCCCTCCAACCTGGAACTCAGCTCTCTGGGCAAGGCAAGCTTTAGCTCTGCATCTCCCAACGATCCCATCGTTTTGCGCAGACCATCGAATTTTCAAAATCCCCTCCGCCGAGAGGGAAGAAAAGAAAGAAGAAGGAAGGCCACGCCAGGGTAGCATCCTACACTTTGGAAGCCTCCACATCTCATCGTGTCTGTCGTACGGGGGGGGCACTTTGGAAGCGGGACTGGCAAGCTAGGGAGACCTTGACCTTCCAAGCTTCCAGCTCCTACTCCTACGTCTTGGCCACCACGGCACAAACTCCCATGCGATTTTTCACTTTGCCATCCAAATCTCCAATTTTCGCCTCGACACCCCGATTCTCCCCCGCCAAGCTATCCGCATCGTCAAGCTCAAGTTCAAGTTGAACGCCTCTTCCCCCTCCGAACATATGTCAGCATGCTACACTGAGTGCTGCAGAGCCGCATCCGACAATTGGTTTCCCCGCAGCCTACAGTTGCACGCATCAACGTATTAACCTCGAAGAGACCAACCTGTATACCTCGTACGCCCGGATCGCAAGAGCCTAGTGGTGGCAAACCAGACACCATTCCAACATGGCCGGCGGCCAAACCAAGGAGGATCTGGTCGAGGCCGCGAGGGAGCGAGAGACTTACAGGTGATTCCCCCTTTGACATTTAGAAGTCTATTGGAGTCATTTCTGACGTTGGACTCGAAGATATGACACGTCTCTCATAGGTGCCACCAAGTTGAACGACCCTTGCAACCTGGTTCCGCCCTCCGACCTACGGTCTTCCCCCGACGCTGCCCTTACCGCCTTCGCCCAACTCGGTGCATTGCGCATGGGAGCCACCCGCGCCCTGATATCTCTCTTCGACAGCAGGTATCAGTACGTCATCGCCGAAGCAACACCTTCCCTACCTCTAGTCCCAAATGCGACCGCCGACGATTGCGATAATGATGAGAAGTTGTGGCTGTGCGGAACTGCCATCCCCCGTTCTCACGGCATTTGCGAATCTGTTCTCGTTGCTCCCCGTCGATGCCCAAGTCAAGTTTCGACTGCCGGCAGCCTTCCTGTGGTCGTAATAGCCGACTTGGCGACTGATACCAGATTCTCGGGAAAGGTCCTGTGCAAGGAATGGCCACGCCCTCGGTTCTACGCGGGAGTCCCGATTACGTCACGTAGAGGTATCAGCATCGGTGTCTTCTCTATCTGGTCCCACGAACCACGCCAAGAATTAGACCCCGTCTCTATTCAGCTTTTGAGGGGGCTTTCGAAAACTGTGACCGACCACCTCGACTCTTGCCGCACAGGCGAAAGACATAACAGGGCAGTGAGAATGCTCCGCGGTATGGGCAGCTTTGTGGAAGGAAAGGCTACCATGTCTGGGCTGCCGTCGCAACCAGCCGCCCTCGACGACGACCTCTCCATAGAGGGTGCTCTGAACCAGAATCAACAGCGACTGCAGGGCGAGGAAGAAGCAAAGGAAACGCACGATGACATTTCCGAGGTCACATCAGCTACTGCTTCGCCTGCTGCCAGTCCGAAGAAGTCCCCAACTCCCGTACGACAACGGAGCCTTGACCAAACAACGCTTTCCTCTGACATTTCCGCAAATGTCGTGTCTTCGGGATCGTTGTCTGGCAAGATGACAAGCGACAGTCAACCGCATCATGTACGGCACATCTTCTCGAAAGCATCAAACATAATACGCGAATCCATCCAGGTCGAAGGAGCTTTGTTTCTGGACGCCTCCATCGGCTCCTTCGCTGGTCTAGCGAAGACGGCTTCTTCAGGGAGCATCAGTTCCTCGTCTAGTAGCGATGAACAGAGCAGGAGAGCTCCCGTCAGGACCACTAACATTTCAGGGGACCCCGACGTGCCATGCCGCATCCTCGGTCATTCGAACTCGGTATCTTCTAGTATTGACCGGGAGTCTGCCTCTCGGGACCACCCACACTTTTCCGAGCGCTTCCTTGCCAAATTACTTCATCGATACCCAGAAGGACGGATTTTCTCATTCGACGAGAACGGCTCACTTCAGTCATCTGACTTCTCGGACGACGAAACTGCCAAAGCCTCGTCGCCACTAGTTGAAGACGAGGCGTCAGCCCCGCCACTATCCGATCGAGCTCGTAAACGTAACAAGAGACTCCTCTCCCGCCGGAACGAAGGCGCAATGCTTATGGGACTATTTTCGGGTGCACGAAGTGTTGCTATGGTTCCACTATGGGACGCTCAAAAGCAACGATGGTATGCTGGGGGCTTCGTCTATACCAAGACTCCTACGCGAGTTCTTACGGCTGAGGGGGAGCTGAGTTATCTGCGCGCCTTTGGAACTGTCATCATGTCTGAGGTTGCAAAACACAACGCTCGGATGGTGAACAAGGCAAAGTCGGACTTACTGAGCTCCCTTTCCCACGAACTCCGGTCGCCGCTGCACGGCATTCTGCTCGGGGCGGAGTTGATGCAAGACACAACGCTTGATGCCTTTCAGGGAGACGTCCTTCATTCGGTGGAGACGTGCGGACGGACCTTATTAGACACACTGGACCATCTCCTGGATTATAGTAAGCTGGGTAACTTTTTGCGACCAACCACGCAGCGTCGTAACAGTACAGCGGAAGCGGATCGTGGGCTCCGCAGCAACGACAAGAAATTTACAATAGAGGCTGGAATGATGAGCCTGAGTAAAAACTGTAACATAGATGTATTGGCGGAAGAGGTTCGTGGGTCTCCTACCTTTGAGATATTGTGACGTCTAATCTTTGCCATTGCAGGTTATCGAGAGCATGTGTGCCGGCTTCAGTTTTCAGCGATTTGCTGTTGCCCAGCTGGCTGGCAATCGAACCTCTGAGTACGCGGACGCCAACATCCTCCGACGACTCGACGGCATGCAGGCGCTGGAGAACATGTCATCCCAAGACAACAAAGTGGGAGACGCACAGCTGCTACTGGGAGAAGTCTCAGTAACATACGATGTGAATCCTGCCTCGTCGTGGCGTTTCCATACGCAGCCTGGCGCGCTTCGCAGGGTAAGAAGTTGCCCTCCTGATGTCGAGCTTACAACTAATCAAAGTCAGATCTTGCTCAACGTCCTTGGAAACGCGCTGAAGTACACTGCGAAGGGCTATGTCAACGTTCACTTGAATCAGGTGAAAACAGAACAGCCTGATTCTCGAGAGGTTCACCTCATCGTGACGGACACGGGGAAAGGAATGAGTGAGGACTACCTTCGCCACCACTTCGCCGCGCCTTTCTATCAAGAGGACACCCTGTCTGCGGGTACCGGACTTGGATTAAGTCTCGTAAAGGAAGTGGTTACTCGTCTAGGTGGCTCCATCGAAGTTCGGAGTAAACTTGGCAAAGGAACCAGGGTGACTGTCAAGCTACCCTTGCATGAAGCCGAGCCTCCCTCGCCGAAAACGAGTATCCCGAAAACACAGAATTTTGACGACTTCAGGGCGCAAGTCAGCGAGCTTAAGGGACTCAGAGTTCGCCTACTGGGGTTCTCGCATGATAGTAGAACAAATGGGGACAACGAGCTCTCTGGGGATGTTTTGAGCGAAGGAACTCTCATTGCTAACATGTGCCGGAATTGGCTTCAAATGCAGGTCGTTGACGAGACGTCGGAGGAAAAGCTCATACCCGATCTTGTCTTGGCAACAGAGCGAAATCTTGACCGGCTTCTCTCCAAGAGGCGGCACGGTGTTGTTTCTACTCCTGTGGTTGTTATGTGTCGCAACGCTTTAATTGCCAGGCAACTAGCGACTTCTCCAAGATTCACCGGTCGACGAGTCGTGTTCGAGTTCGTATCTCAGCCGTAAGTTTTGATGCCCCGATATACCGGTTTCAGCCAGACTAATGAAGCACGATGTCAGCATTGGGCCGAGGAAGTTGGCACGAATTTTGCTTCTGAGCTTCCGTCGATGGACTAAATTACAGTCGTCTGCCATCCGCACTCCTACTGCCTATTCTTTCGTCAGCGCCGAGTACACGCCGTACGACGGGCAACCCGACATGCCATTCTCGCAAGGTCTGCCCTCGGCAACGGGGTTAAGCAGCACAGAAGCAGTTTCGGACAGAGCCGAGTATTTCCAAGCGGCAGACGTGCCTGCAGAAGCATCACCTGTCGAAGGATCTTCCACCGAAGCAACAGAGAAGGACGAGGGGAGCCCAAGCACGACGACACTGCCAGCGCGACCGCAATACCGATCGTCAACCCCGACGCCAGCAATTCCGGAAGCAGACAAGTCTCCCGATGATAGCGACAGCGGTACGGACCTTTTCCTTCTCGTCGACGACAACCCTCTCAACGTTCGAATACTGGAATCGTACATGAAGAAGCTGGGTCATAAATACACGACAGCCATGAACGGGAAACAGGCGTTTGAGGCCTTCGCAAGTAGTGCTGGCCGGTATAAGTGCGTATTCATGGACATCTCAATGCCTGTCATGGATGGATTCGAGGCAACGCGAGAGATCCGCGTGTTTGAGACGCAGAAGAACCTGCCACGCTCTCAGATCTTTGCGCTGACTGGCTTGGCGTCGGCCAGCGCGCAAGAGGAGGCCTTCGCGAGCGGCATCGACTTGTTCCTTACGAAACCAGTCAAGTTGAAAGAGTTGAGCAGGATTTTAGAAACGAGAGATCTTGCCTGATGTACACTTGAATGAACGAATCAGGATGAACAACGGAGCAGGTGGATCTTGCTGGCAGATACCCACGTGGTCAGCGGACTGGTTTGGCCGGAGTTTTGAGAGCTGACAATTTGACAAGACGATGCGATGAATTCACTCAAAAGTCCAATTGCACCTAGGCATCGTACAACATATTAGTGCTATCGTGCATGGTATTCCCGCCTTGTCTTCTTTACTACTCAGACTCGAATGAGTCCGAATTCCGCGATGCCAAAGAAACTAGAGCGACAAATATGACGTGACGGCGCGACGGTGACATAGGCAGTATCGCAGCTGGAAGCAGATGAAACCCACCGCTGGGCTCAACATTACCATCCTCCTGCTCAACCTGACGCAGGTTTGCGACCGACATGAACGATAATCTTACCCCTGGCGCGCCCTTCCCTCAGCTTCCTGTAGGCCTCGGGAACTTCTTCAAAAGAGAACGAAGAGTCAATCACCGCCCTGATCTTCCCGCTCGCCATCCACTCCCCTATCTGCCGAAAGTATTCGGCGGTGTTTTTCTGCCGAACGAAGTAGAACCCCCCACCTCCCAAGATCGTCGGACAGAGCTGCTTGGCCATTGTCGAGGAGATTCCAGAGAGCGTCAAGCTCGCACCAACACCCACGAGAACAAACGTCCCACCCGGCTTCAGGTAGTGACTGCTGTTGTCGCATAGCTCGGTCGTACTCCCCACGTTGTCGATCACCAGATCAAACACCTTCCCCCGCGCCTTCAGGTTGGCCACGACGTCTTCCTTCTTGTAATCAATCACCTCGTCGGCGCCGAGCTGCTTACACAGCTCGACGTTGCCGCTCGAGCACGTCGCCACAACGTCGGCGCCCAGCGCCTTGGCGAGCTGGATCCCCCACGTCCCAGTCCCGCCGCTGCCCCCGTTGATGAGGACCTTGGCGCCGGGTTGCAGGGTCTCCGGCATCAGCGACTGGTACGCCGTCGTCGCGGCCGTCCCGACCGCCGCGGCGTGGTCGGGGTCGACGCCGGCGGGCACGGCGGCGCAGTTGGAGCCGGGGATGACGAGGTATTCTCCGAGGACCCCGCGCTGGTTGATTATCGCCACGCCGCCAAAGACCAGCTGGCCCTCTTCGAAGGCGGTGTTGGAGGGGTGTTTGCCGACGACGCGGCCGCAGAAGTCCATCCCCGGGGTCGCGGGCCGGGAGATCAGCAGGCGGCCGATGAGTGGCGTCTCGGGGACCTTGTAGTCGGCGGGGTTGAGGGATGCGCTGATGACTTGGACGAGGAGTTCGTCTTTCCCGAGTGCGGCCTTGTTTGGGATTGGCGCGTCTTCTTTCAGGGTGAGGCAGTCCTCGAATTTGCCGTCGATGGCTGAGAATTGCCAGGTTCTCATTGTCTCCGCCATTTTAATGGCTTTTGCGCGGTCCGGGCGTAGATATTGTGTCGTGGCTAAGAGAATGATGATAGAGAATTGTTGCAAGGGCCGACAGACCTGATGCACCTTGTGTTTGTCTTTAACTACGCAACATCTGGAAGTTGTTGCTGTTCAAGCAGCAACTCTGCGCATGGTGATGCGGCGGGTGGGATACCTACCTAGGTAAGGTAGGTAGGTAGCGGAGCGGGGTATGCCCCACGCCGGCTCTAGAAGGCGCCGTTCAAGTTGCCGGGGTTGTGCCGACTCCGAAAGTGGACAAAAATATCCGGTAGTTATGGGGATGGCGGCGGTTGTTCGCCGTATTCGCGTTCGTGAGAATCCCCGCGAAATCTAGCTTGTCGATTTCTTTCAACTTTGATTTCCAAGGCGTAGAACGTTGTCATTAGTCCCCACAGCCAAGCACTGGTGATAGCTTGACTGTTGTTCTGATTCATGTTTGCGGAACTGAGCGGTCTTCTATTGAAGGCGGCGTGCCGTTATAGTCCCATGAATACTTGAGCGATACTCTGCGCTTTCTTGAGAACCTTTTCAATGCGTTTCCCGACGATCTCGTTCTCAAGGTGCCGCCCCGGTTCTTGAGTGAAGCTTTTTGGACCGATCGTAAGGCTTCCGACACGGGGGTCCATTCTGATGTCAGCCGGTCTCCCATGACGCATCTGGTATCCCCGATGCAGCTGTTCGCGATAGTGACGGCTCTACTGAGCAACACTAAGGCCCCAGTTAGAAGTCGACGTCATGGTGCGCACGAGACTGACGATTCCGGGATGCCGTCTGGGACCCCCCCCCCCCCTCCAATTACAGTAGCGATTAACGACAGCGCAGCTGTTACCCTGGAGGTGCGCTGCCTTTGCATACCCACCGCCGTCCCGACGGACTTTGAACTGGCATGTCCAAATATACGAAATCCCAGGCCTGGCGTTGGGTGTCTGGGCTTACGCCCCACGGCGACTAGGCGGCAAGATTGCCCAGTGGTGGTGAGATTGAGGGGCGCACTAAGGCTCTTGGTCCTATTCTAGGCCAAAGCCTATTCCACCTCATAATTAACATCCAAGTCCATATGCAATAAATTCGGTTACATCTTTTCAAAGTTCTACCTCAATCAATACTAGTCACGATAGTGAATTTCAACTTCATGACCCTAGTAGCAGGGCTCTGCGCTTCAGCTGTGATCAAGGAAGCGGTCAAACGGGAATTATCCTCGGAGGGGTGTACCAAACAGCTTCCGAACGATCGGAGACCCGGGACGGAGTATCTCATACCTTACGAAGACGACCAAGGACGAGACCGAGAAAACAAAGGATTTTAACCCGATTATTTTCTCGTACCACGGCGGAACCAATACTCCAGAGGATCAACTTCGAGGGAATTACTAAAGTGTCTGGGAAGAAACGATGGGAAGGCGTTCCAAACATCACAAAGCGAAACGACGTCCTTTACACCAACACGGTCCTCGACGAACATCACTTCGCGGGCAGAGATTTACGAATGGGGCTCTGGGGGCAGCAAAGGGTTGGTGTCCCATGTGTTCGAGCAGGATGCGGACCAATGCTTCAAAGTATATCGTCGAGTTTTTTAGCACGCATCCTCTTTGCTGAGAACCAAGCCACAGCGTTTGAATACTTCTCCGATACCCATTTTCTCGTCCAACACATCACTAGACAGACTTGAAACTTCATAGATCACTCCCTGAAATTGATACAAACGGCATATCTCTCAATATCGAAACCTTTGAGCTTCAGTTTGTACGGTACTCAAGCTTCCCTACTCACCACCACCGCCACCGCCGCCTCCTCCGCCTCCGCCTCCGTCTCCACCGCAACCTCCGCCTCCGCAACCTCCTTCACCACCGCCGCCACCTCCACTGTAGCCGCTATACCCACGTGTTCCTCCGCCGCCCGACCAGCTACTCTTGAACGGTACATAAACATCGTCGTAGACGCAATATGTGCCCTTCGAGCCTCGTTTTCTTCCCTCCACAGGATTCAACCCTCCAAGTGTCCACTGGGCTTTGGGTCTCGCTGGGTGGCGAGGTGGGATGACGGCGCAGTCTGGGAAATACCGTCCCATGTCTCGCTCACCCAAAGAATACCTCTCATCGTAGCCAAACGCGTTTCGTTTCTTCCACTCCTTCTTCGTCTCCGCCAGGGTCCTTGCGGCGGCCAGCGCGGAATACGACGGCTCGTAGTCAATCAATCTCCCCGCAGTAGCGAAGCTCCAAATCCAGTAGCTCGCCGGATATAAGCGGTGAGTGTGCCAGAGCAGGTCTACTACGAGGTTGGGCGGAACGAACTCCCTGTTCCTCGGCTCCGAGATGCCTGACCCAGCTCCTGGAAGCAGATCCATGTCGACCATCCAGGTACCCTTGTGCGAAGATTTCCTCAAAGGAGGGGGCTGCCCATGGAGCTTGATGAAATGTTCGTATTCGCTCATCATCGCTTGCAAACTCTCCCTGGAGGCGAAGTTCGGATCGGAACTTCGAGCCTTGGAGACGGCTTTCCAGAATCTGAACTGGCGACCAAGGACCTGCTGAAGGTCTTGCAGCCGTGGCCATGGGGTGAGCTCGCATCTTGATCCCGTCTGCTGATGCAACTGAGAATGTACGCAGATAGATGGTCCGTCGTCCGTCCTAATATTCTTGTACTTTGACAAACTCCATGTCCCCTGGTCGTCAACCCTGCAGAAGTGACCGTAAAAGTTGACTCGCAGCTCTTCTTCGACTTCCAGACTCTTTTCGGAGTCCGACGAGGATTTTCTAGAGAGTCTGGAGAGCAGCCCCGACTTCCTTTTGGCCGTGCCCCACGCCGGGTAATCCCATAGCTGGAAAGGGAGCCTGGGGCTGTTTGCTGTCGAATTCCAACGATGCCACTTTTGCTGGGCTTTCTTATGAGACCACTGTCCAGATTTGTAGAGCTCGAGTAGCTTTGTGGCGGGGAATTGATGATGATTCAACCCGTATGATTTGTGATTGTTGTCCCAGAGATGACGGTGGAACTGGTACGGAGAGAGGAGGTGGCAGTACCAGATGATTGCGACGTCCCTGTCGGTGTTGTTAGAACGTTATAGTCTTCTCTCGCGAGCGAAGCTCGAAGGAATAGGCACCATGGTGGCGGGCAATCGTTGGCCGCTACGCCGTGGAGATCAAGAAAACGCAGGTAATTGATGTACCGCCATTCTGACCACACAAGAGCTTCGACCGTGATCTCCCCTTTCTCATTCTGTCGGAAGAGGGGCATCAACTTGATGAATATTTCCAAGAGGTCGAGATGTCTCTTGTTCTTTGTCAGCGAACAGTTAGCAACGAATAAGTCGGAAATCACACTGACCGCCGTGGCGACCTCGAGGGGGATCTGATCCTTCTTCTTTGGCCATGGATCCTCGAATACAGTGATTAGTGTCATGTTGTGGTATGAGTCGAGCGTGTATGGCATTTGGAGAGAGTGAAAGGCACCCGACTCAACGTTACACGGGACAGTGTGCTGCTGGCATTTATGGATGCCCAGCTCATGCAGCCTGTCTCTGATCGAGTATGCCTGCCAAGTCGGCTGGGGTCTTGACTCTTGACGGCGGTGCTCAAGTCAGCCTACCTTAGCGAGTTAATCCCGCATTCAGCTGCTTGAAATCCCAGGCACCAAGTTCGCCCGTTCTTATTCCCCGAACCCAGCCCAGCCCGCGGTAAGAAGAAGTGGTTTAGCGCTTGAGACCCTGGCCGAAAGAATGGTGTTTTATTAGAGGCATTCTGCGGTCGCGCGCTCAAAATCACTGAGCCAGTTGCAACGACTGCTCGCCCTGTCTTCTTTACTTGCATACCTTTTTCGGTCGGTCCTGACTGCGCCTCGCCCAGCGCCGATCGTCGCAGTCGTTACCGAATCTGATGAACTGCACGAAGCAATTGTATTTGTCTGTTCTTCGGTTTCGGTTTGGAAGGCCTGATATGATCCCCACCCCCAAGCCGTCATCTTCAACCTCAAATAAGCACGCCTAGCAATTATCCTGAATGTCGGAAGAGGTCACGCGTAACCTTTCAAACGGTATAACGCTCACAGGCCCGACCAAGCCGTTGTCGGTCGGGGGGACGTCCGCTCCAAGTGTTTCGCTCATTGTAGTCAAACCTCCATTCTCAATCTCGTGAAGGATACTTCGCACGTAGTTCCACATTGTGCTGGGAACGATGGCAACCACACTATTCTCTCCGTCAAGCAGGTGCGCCGAGATGTCGGCAACGGGGTTGGTTGGGTCCAGTGGATGAACCCGCTGACCGTTGATTTCCAGCGTGATCGCGTTCAGTGCCGGAGAGAATTGTATGTATGCGCCTAGCGTCGAGTTACTCGAGCTATCTGATGCAGTTGGCCAGGTGAAGTTCGTGGAGTAGTAGCCGATTCCCGAAACGTTCACCGCGGCGGGTATCTCTGTCCATGAGACCAACTTCTCGAGCGCGTGTGTCGTGTTTCGCTTTGCGGCTACGATCGTCGCATCTGACATATTTTCCGGAGCCTCCCAGTGTTCGAGCACAAGTTGCCACGAGCTCAGCTCAAACGCGTCAGGGGCTGCGCTCTTGCGACAGAGCTCTTGTTTGGACGACAGCTGTATCGTTGTCGATGATGCGAACGCAGCGGCATGGAAAGTGATGCCGCCTCCTTCGGCCTTGTATCCCAGAACATTTGACGAGACGTTCGTGGCGTGGTATGCTGGAGGATGAACTCCTTCGGGTGGCTGATCAAAGAAGCCAATGATCCTGGTTTGATTGCCGGCAAGAGTGAGCGGGATGACTGTTGCCGGCCCAGCAATTCTGTAGTGCAAGACTGGCTCTTGAGTTCCGGTCCACGGGTCAAGGAAGTAAGGTGTCTTCGAAGACTGAATAACGACCTCTCCAGAAGAAGATGGGTGGGTGTCTCCAAGGACATAGGCGTACGCTGCTCCTTCGGCTGACTCTTCTCTCCAGGTGGTATACCAGGTCCCGTTGGTTCGAACAGCCACTCGTGGTTGCAGCCCGATTGATTCGAGCTTATCAGCGATCTCGCCCTCAGCAACTTGATGAACGTTTTCCTGAAGCATCAGATCCCTCAAAAAGGAATCGAAGGAAACGCTCCGCTGGGTCATGTTGCGCGTCGAATATTCGCCAGGGGTGCCACCAGCGATGATAATCGGCAGCCCCGCCTCAGAAAACTCGACAAGGTGCCGAAGAGCTGACTGGGTAAGATTCTGGGATCCGAGGACCACCATGGCTTGGAATCTTGCATCATCAGGAGCTAGGAGCCTATCGCGAACATGTGCCTGAGGTAACGCGAAGTTTTCAGGAGACAGGTATGTGTACGACCATCCTGATGAGCGTCAGTCGGAAAACCGAACACCTCGCTACATAAAGTTTACTTACCTCGAGAAATCAGGTCTCGTCCCTGGTAGATGGTCGCAGAGCTCGGGTCCGATATTGTTTGCTTGTTATAAAAAGCAATGTCAGTACGCGGAATGCCTTTCTGCTGGACGTGTTGAACTCTCGCCATGTAGTTCAGAGCAGACCCCAAGCCGTTGTCCCAGTCAGGTCGTTTAGGTGAAAACAGATCGGAAAAAGCGTATCGGAAAGCTGTGTATCCGGGCCAAGTCGTCTGCGGATAGTTGCCCGTATAAGCCTGTCCATGAATGACGAATTGGTTGACGCCGCCTGCTACAGCCCGGTTCATCGCGAAAAGAAGTTCCGGTATGGTGAGACTGTATGCGCGACCGAAAACCGCACCGAGTTCGTTTGAGATCACATTCTTGTGCGCCAAGTTAGCAGGGCCTGCGAACTGCCTGTATCCGTCGACGTTGTCACGCCATTGCAAGCTTTCGCACTCGGGAGCATCTGCGAAGGGGATGGACGCTTCCATATCCATGGGCATGTTGTACGAGACCTGAGCCGATAAGGCGAGGCCCAGCGTATGCAGCCAGTCCGACAGAGTTGTCAGATACTCTTGGTATCCTTGAGCGAGTGCAGCGCGATAGTCGTTCACATAGCCCTGTCCCTGGTCGTCGGTGTCGAGGATGCAACGAATGTGGCCGGGCTCAGAGTTCTGGAGGTTGATGTTGTTGTTTCCGAACATGATGAGGGGCAGGTATGGCTGCAAGTGATAGCCGAACATTCTCTGGAATCTATCAGGCAGAGATCGAGTCCAAGAAATGTTAGAGTGAATTTCCATGCTGTCCTCCCAACCTGCGATAGAAGGTCAGTCGTCATAAGCCGTGCCAGTGAGAAAGATGTCATACCATAGTTACCGACTTCCATCAACAAATCTTTGACATTGCCGACAAACATGTGCTCCTCCCAGAAACTTCGGATCGTCTGAGCACCTCTGCCGCTGAAGTGGTCGACAACGTAAGACCCATTGTCCCTGGTGGCTGTTCTGTTCGATTCGAACTCGAGGTTCTTGTTCCCTGAAAGCTTTTGGTAAAAAAAGAATAGTTCGGTATCCAGAACTTCTGAAGAGCTTCCCGAGAAGGCCGCAGATATCTTTCCGTTCGCTGACACATCAGAGGTGATGTCCACAACAGAGTCGTTTTTCAACACCAATTCCTCCCACCAAATCTCTTGTCGGCCATAAATTGCCGTGACATTGCGTGTTACGTTCGTTCGGGAGACCACCACTGCGGACACGGCAGCTACGAGGTCTCCAGTTCCCCATCCCGGAACTGTTCCATTGAAAGCGCGCCCGGGGGTGACAGTGCTGGTTTCGGCGAACTGCGTGCAGATTTCCATAAGCATTCTACTCAACGATCTGTAGTCTTTTGTTTTCTTTTTTTGAGAAACTTACCAAATCCCATTGAAGCCCTTCGTTGGACGGATGGGCAGGAACACCCTGCCCCTGATTGGGACCAAACGAGAAATCCATTCTCAATCCCGCTTCCTTATGGGCCTCCAAAGCTGAAATAAACAACTTCAAATGGTCTGGAGTTCCGAAACCGGCTGTGGACCAATCAACTCCCTTCGGTGGTGGACCAAGTACGCCGCCATAGTTGTAGTAGGGCAGGAATTCGATGCCTCCTGATCCGATTCTCGCCGCAGACTTGATGTCATTTTTGAGCGCCTCGGCATCGACGCTGGCATCCGGGAGCCAGTATCTGAATCTTGGTCTTTGAATCGAGGGAGGATCGGTGAAGTTGTCCTGAGTCGCCTTGATTTGCACTTGGGGACTGGCTTGGCAAGCGTTGGCCAGCGCCAAAAGAGCTCCGGATAAGACAATGGCGCGCATGGCTGTATGGCAAAGACCTGAAATGTTGCCAAAGCCTCTATAACTCAAACACTGACGAAGACCAAAAAGAGTGTTTTGTTGAAGTGGTGAAGGTGCATGTCTGGCAGCTTCAAGACTGCCTATATACCGATGTTCGCAAAATGATTGCTCATCTCAAATGCGTTCTCTGGAAATGAATACGCCGGAGCAACCCCTCGTTTTTCTCGACAGCTCGGCTGATTTAACCGCAAGCTGCGGTGGGAACTACAACAACGAAATTCCGTCACACTTCATGAGTACGGTAGAGATCTTCCGAGTAGTGAGGGGGACACTCTGTGCGAATACTCGCATAAGGTTGTTTTACGAACGTATACGACTTCGCGTTACCCACTAATCACTCCAGCTGGTGTCTTTTTCATAGGCAATTAATGTATCTTCAATGCGGGGAAATATAAGGTCTTTGCACACGCGGAGGCCTCCGGTAAGTTGACCGCCAAGTGGCTGAATGTGGCTACTCCCTATCCACTCCAAACCGCTCGTGAAAGTCGGCCAAATAATGAGGTTCTGCGTCAGATGGCCCAAGAATGACGGTGACTCCCTTCGTCCCTAAGGTCTCCGTAAGGTCAGGATCCATCTCCCCCTCAAAGACCTCGACAATGACTTCCGTCAAGTGTGGCAATCTCAGTCCCCTCTCTTCTGCAAACCCATCAAAGAGCCCTCGCAAGCATTTTCGCATCTGTTCTACACCACTCCTGTAGCGATCTTTCATAGTTCCAATCTGGACGTGAAACCTCTCGAGTGAGGGCGGAAGAAGATCGACAGCCCGTGGCGCTGCCATTTTGTCGACTGGGCACACGTCCGATGCAGAGTGGACATCGAATTCTTCATCGTCCTTGCGGAACTCCGAACCCATGAGCATGAACCCGTCAACATGCAACGACTTGAGGCGCTCGAAGCCCTTCATGTCCGTGAGAGTTCGTCCCGCGGTACCGTAATGCGTCATCAACCACATCGACAGCTCCTCGAGACTTTCGCCTGCACATTCCATGATGGTGTTCAACATGTGGCCTGCGTCGACGTTGTAGCCGCAGCCATGCCATTTGGTCTCGTAGGCAAAATGGAAGCGCTTCACGTTGGGCATACGCGACAGCAGCTGCCCCATTTCTGCCGGGCCGACCGTGCAGCCAACAAGCTCAAGCTTTTCCAGAAGAGGACTGTACTGTTCGTATCCGGGATCGAAGGCCATCCCGGTGTATCCGTCGTCGAGAGCAATGCAACCGCCGATGTATGCCTCGCGAAGCGATTTTATAGCCAGCATGGGCGTGTTCTTTGTCATCTCGTTTCGGCACTCGTACCCAGTCCCTTTGAAGGGGAGTAGAGTCTCCAGTGTTGAAAGGCTGGCGCTTGGGATGGACGGGTCGTTGGCGCGCCGGACAATCGCGTCCAAGACTGGCCAGATGATGGTTCGGTCTGATCGTGGCGTCTCTTCGCCGTAACGGAGGTGTTCCGAGCTTCTTCGTCCTGGGAGATCGTTCCAAGCTGCTGGTAACGCTAGTTCTCTCACTCTCGGGAGTAAAGTAAGCAGCAAGACCTCAGCGTGGCCAGCTGTGTCCTCGAGCATCCCCAAAAGCCAGATTTCTGGATCGACAGCTGCCTCGACAAGATACGGTGATTCGTTCAAGAGAAGTCGCACTCTGTCGATGACTGACTCATCTTTCATTCGAGGAAAGGCAGTCCGTTCCTGGCGACCCGGGTCTCCGTGCTCGATTTCGTCGGGGTAATTTGCGAAGCCGATGTTCCCCTTCAAGTCCGCTTTTTCAATGTATCGAGAAATTAGAGGATTACAGGCGATCTGCTGCACTAGCTCAGTGGCACTGGTGATTTCAATGCCGGTTTCTACCGTGACAGGATCCCAAAATCCAGCAAGGCGCGTGCTGAACTAGAGTCAATATACCAAAGCTGCGGAAAGCAGACGGAAGAACACTGACTGACCTAAGCCTTATCGGTCGAGTATAGCGCGAGAACTCAAAGTGCCGATATCGTTTGCGAAGGCGATTGTATTGTTCAAGGAAGATGTTGCTGGCGTTATGCAGCGAGCTGCATGTGACAGCGACATTCTCGATGGACTCGGGGATTGTCTCCTTGATGATTCGCTGCAAAAGCTCGACGGGAAGACTGAGTAAGGTCATTGTGCTGGTTTCCGGCCCAGTAAATCCGGTTGATAAAATTGTCTTAATTCAAGCAGTCTTTGTCGTTCACAGTCGACAATCACCCAGTAGCCATGTTTTGTAGTTGAGGGACCATGTCAGTGCGGCAGTGTGCCCCCGCACTCCTCTAAGGCAGCAGCCGCTAATCTCCACCGAAGGATCGGATCCGGGGCTGTGTCCAGGCAGCTCGGGACCGGCGTTGTAGATCATCCGATGAATATCCCGACTTTATTAAAGAGAGCTGTTGATGGGATAAAGGCAGACTAGCGGCGGGCTTGCAGGCACTTTTCAAAATGTTGGGCGACATTCAGATCGTTGAACTTGTTGTTGTCTGAATCCGCTGGGCCGCACCGGATCACAGCCACCCCACTCAACATGTGGACGGTCATGTTGTTTGCAATGCTATTACTGACTGCACGTAGAGAATCTCAGGAGATCACAACGTGAAAGACCTTCGGATCGAGAAGTCTCCTGGAGAACATAAGCCGCTCAATAGTAAGATCAGAGTGTAACAGATATTTTGCTACAGTCTCTTACTATTATACCAGTCCTGCGGTCAACTTCCCTCCTATACACTTTTTCTTGGCACATACTGTTAGTGCAGGCCACCTTATTACTGCTAAATTATTAATAAGGCCTATTCTATAAAATACTATTATAATAGTAGCAGCTAATACTATACTAAAGCCTAGCTTACTAGCACTCCTTCTACTATTCTAAGTAATATTTAATATTATCTAGCTAATCTAGTTTATACTAGAGACTGCTAAAAGTTCTCTTATAATATTATAGTAACTAGTATAGAGGTTACTATTAAAGAAAAAAGTATATAAGGTTTAAAGATATAAGGATTTCTCACCTAGAGTATCTAGTATAAGAGAAGCTCTAAGATCTATATATATATCCCTGCTAAAAGAGCTGCTTAGACTAATAATAAATAATATATTATATTAGCACTCTAGCAGAGTAATAGAGCCCCTAACCCTTACTAAGCTTAGTAAGATTAAGTAGAAAACTAAGAGCTTTAACTATATTATTATAATACTAATTAATACTATTTAGATAACTCTTATATAGCTTAGAGCTAAGTATTCTAATACTATTAACTTTTATACTTACCTATTTATTAATATTATCTAAGAAGACTACTAAGATATACTAACCTAGAGTTACTCTAATTTTACTATTCTACCTCCTCTAAGTCTTTTAAATAGTACTAATACTAAAGCTATTCTAAGAGGCTAGAAGTTATATATCTATACTACTACTAGAGAAGCTAGATATACTTAACTAGCTAATATTAATCTAGTAAATTAAGTTAATCTATAAGCTTTAAGCTATAAGAGCAAACTATAAGTAGAAGCTAGAGCTTTATAATTAGATCTAATACTAAACCTCTATATCTTTATTAGGCTTACTATAAGCTATAAGATATAGAAATAGCAGATTAACTCTAGTACTATCTATTATAACCTTATATAGTTTAGTTAGATTAAGAATAAAGATATTAAAAAGATATTTTAAATACCCTCTAATATTATAATTACTATATTATTTCTAGAAGTATATATAGCTCTATTTACTTACTATACTAAGCTATCTAAATACTTTAATATAATAAATATTAAGAGATCCTAGATTTAAGCTACTTATACTATTTAAGATATTCTAGTAGTCTTTATAATATATTCTAGCTACTTTCTAATAGAGCTATTTATAATAAATAAGATTTAAAAGGAGATAGGCTAGCAGGTTATTATAGACTATACTCTCTTAGTGCTATTAACTAAAAATAAGGCTTACTAAACCTAAATAGTTACCTTTTAGTAAAAAGTTCCCCCCTTTTAGATATTTAGGTTCTATCTTATAGAGCTACTAGACTAAGAGCTACTATTAAAATAATATTAATAATATTATAGCTAGTATAAAATAAGTATCTGCTAAAATAAGCTCTATTACTAAAACTATAGCTAGAAGGAGTATAGAGCTTACTTACTTAGTATAAGCTATATAACCTATCTTAGAGTATATATAGCTACTAATATAGGCTACCTACTCAGGCTAAAGAGAAAGAATAGCTAGGTAGTTATATCTATCTAGACTAAGTAAAGAAGATACTAAAATACTAGAAAGAGGTATATAGAAATAATCTTAGAAAGAACTAGCTTAGAATAAAGCTAGCTTACTAAGATAGAGCCTATAAAACTAAGTAATAGCTATAAATTACCTCCTAGAGCCTCTAATTTAAGCTATAAGGAGGCTACCTTCTAGATAGTTATAGATAATAGCATTCTTCTAGAAGATATCTTAGAGGAAGTCTCTAAGAGTAGTAATATAGATATTAATAATAACTAGTTCTCTACCTCACTATTATCTTATTAAGATAGTATAACTATTACTATATACTTACTACTAAGAATCTACTACTCTATATAATACTATAAATAAGTAGTATATAGTTTTCTAAGTAAATATAGTAAAGAGCCTAGATATATATAATCTAGTACTTATTTTTACTAAATAAAACCACTATAATATAGTACTATTATAAAAACTCTAGTATATTATAGACTAGGAGATTAACTTAATAAAAACTTACTCTTCTTATATATTCTACTCTCTAGTTTAGTTCTAGAACTTCTACTCTATAAGATCCTAGATATTAATATATATCTAAAAGGAGCTCTCCCCCCCTACTCTATTTACTATTAGCCTAGATACCTATAGTTAAAATTAGAACCTTTTAGGAGTTAAGCTCTAGAATATATACTACCTTAATATTTACTAAAATATTAATAAATTCTATATTTTTAATATTCTAAGTAACTAGACCCCTCTAACTCTCTCCTTTATAGAGAGAGACTAAAATATAAAATACTATCTATAGTAGCTTAGAGTAGAAACAGATAGAGGAAGCTATATTCTAGCTAATTTAATAGAAAGCTAGAGCCTTATTTTCCTTAACCTATTTAGTATCTCTACTTATTAATATAGTAATATACTAAACCTCTGCTTTTTAAATATACTATTAGCTAAAATAGAGATTACTAGATATCTTTATACTAGATCTAACTACTCTATAATTATTTCTATTATACTACTACTAAGTAATAATCTAAATAGATTAAGCCTAGTTACTAAGCTAAAATTTAAACTAAGCTTTAATAATATCCTAGCCTTTACTAAAGAAATAGAGAATAGTATCTAGCTCCTATTAATAAGTCTTTTAACTATAAAAGATCTTAATAAGGTAGTAGATATACTTAATACTATTTTCTAGATATCTCTTATAATAGTAAAAAAGAGATACTAGCTAGATAGAAAGAGTATATAATAGTAAATAGTAGCCTATACTAAGACTAACTACTAATATAAAATAGTCTACTATTAAAACCTCTACTTAGAGGATATCTTAGTAATAGGTAAGTACTAGAAAAGGGTAATCTATTAAGTAAAGTCTATTATATAAATCTTACTAATTAAAGATATTAAGACTAATACTAATTTATATAAGATTATAAACTAGTATAAGCTAACTTTATAGCTATAGTTACCTCCTCTATATAATAGTAAAGATAATATTACTAAACCTGCTAAGAAGGTTATATTTCTCTATATAAAGCTATTAAAGATATATATAGTAAAGGATAATATTAACTATCTTACTCCTATAATCTTCTAATAGGCTATTAAAATAAACCTACTAGTTTAGAAAATAGAAGTCTAGAATACTATTTTAGAAGTAGGAAATACTATACTTAGAACAGATAGTATTATAGTAGTTATACTATATATAGTATAGCTATATATTTTAGGCTTTATCTATAATCTATTTCAGGCCTGCTATATAATAGATTACTACTCTAAGCCCTAGAGAGATATAGAGATTACTATAATCTCTAAGATAAACTAAGATATCTCTATACTAAAAGGATAGAAACTAATCTTACTTCTCTTAATAATTAGTAAGAGCCTTAAAAGACTATATATCTAGTATATTATATACTAGATTATTAAGAACTAGGTTATTTACCCTACTATTAGCAGAGCACTTTTAAAGAGATTAGCTATAAATATTATAGAAGTACTAGTTTATAATATAATAGCTACTATTAGCTATAAAATAGTTTATACTCTAATTATATTAGATATAGAAGGAGCTTTTAATATAGTACTATAAAACTAGCTATATTAAAAGCTTAGAGAGTAAGGCTAGCTACTTAACCTTATCTACTAAATATACTATCTTATATATAACTATAGAGTAGCTATAAGATATAAGAGATATAAGACTCTAATAGAGCAGCTTTTCTATAACCTGCTATAAAGCTTACTAGTCTTACTAGTACTTTACCTTTTATATATTAAGCTAATATACTATATAGGAGAGGAGAGGTTCTAGTTTAGCTATATTAATAATAATACTATCTTAGAGTTTAGTAAGACTCTAGCAGAGTTAGCAGCTATAGTATAGTCTATTCTAGATAAGATAATAGCCTAGAAAAGGGGAAACTATATATCTCTAAACCCCTTAAAGATAAAGCTTATTTACTTTATAATAAGGTTAAAGCCTAGAGATAGTAACTCCCTACTACTTAATATCTATTATAGAGATTAGATAGTAGCACCTACTTAGTTAATTATATAGTTAGGAGTTATACTAAATACTAAATTAACCTTTTTAGAGTATATCTAGATAAAGATAGTAAAAGCCTAGAAAGTTACTAGCTATATCTAAAACCTTAGCAGAGTCTATAGTAGAGTATTACTAACTGCTATAAGAAAGGTAGTTTATATAATTATTATTCTAAAAGCTCTATTTATAGCTAAGATCTAGTATCTAGGTTTAAAAAAGCTAAAATAAGACTAAAGAGGCTTATAGAGAGACTACTTTATAGTAAACTATAAGCTTAGTAACTAGATTAGAGTATTATAGATAGTAATTAATATAGTTATATATAAGTGCCTCCTAGTCTAGCAGACTATACTAGTTCTAGTTCTGCTAAGAGAATCTAATATACTACTAGTAGAGATCTTTTTTTAGATAATCTAAGTATACTATACTTTAAGGCTTAGATTACTTAATATAGAGTATCTCTTAGTAATCTAGTTATAGAATTATAAACTACTTAGAAATTAGGAGCTTCTAATATAGCTAATAAACCTAACTAGTATTATATAGTCTATACTAAGCTTCCCTTATCTAGTTCTCTATTTTAGAGACTACTAGCTTTAGAATACCTAGTATAAGCTTATCTCTAAGAAAGCAGCTACTAAGAACTACCTTAAATAGGCTATAACTCTACTTTCTATATATATTAATATATATACTAATAGATTATAACTTAGTTTATAGAAGACTAGCTTTAGGTATATAGTATATTAAAGCTTATAGCTAATCTATATAGGCTACTACTAACTACTATAGGTAGAGGTCTTTAATACTAAGCTAGAAGGAGCATATACTAGCCTTTAAGCTGTAGCTAAACTAATAAGTAATAAGATAACTATAGTTACTATCTACCTTAATAATATTATAGTAGTATTCTACCTAGAGAGCTTACTACTATTATCCTTATAAAAGGCTATTCTTAAGTTTTAAAGGCTTGCTCTTAGTCTAATAGTCCTAGTTATAATATACTAAACTCTAAGCTATATAGAGATCCTAGAAAATAAGATAGTAAACTAGCTAGTAAAATAAAATGCCTGCCTAGCCTCTTTAGATCTTTATATATAACTACCTATCTATAGCTATATTAAAAGGGGAGTTTATTAGAAGTTATAAGAAGCTCTAGACTATTAGTAGGTGTCTAACTAGTTATATAACTATTACTAAATAGAGCTAGAAATATTAATAAGACCTATAGCTAAGCTGGAATTGCTCCTCTATATAGATCTATACTGCTTAATTACTATATAAAGTAGCTATAGAGACTTTATAGTATATTATAAATAGTTTATATATTATAATATAAACCTAAACTGCTCCTATAGTTACTTAAAGGCGCTATACTACCTATACTACTACTATAAGGTAGTAAGGTAAGATATATTCTAGTTTAGCAAAAAAGGTTATATCTTTAAGTAACTTAGAGAGAAATAGTAAGAGTTTATTAAGTATACTATAAGATCTAACTTTTTTACTAAGGTCTACTCCTAGTAGATAGGCTTTCTAGCTACTATAATACTATAATACTATATATATTATGCTAAACACTTAACTCTGTTATAAGGAAGTATAGGTATATAAAACCCATACTTATACTCCTTTAAGGGTATAGATATTAGCCCTATCTATATAAGTGCTCTTATAATAAGGCTTTGCAAGCTCCTATAGCTAGAGTATTAATATATAACCTTGTCTCAGGGCTTCTAGATAGGTATAACCTATCTATTAACTCCTTAGCTTAGCTATAATTATTATTCTAGTATACCCTTATAGAAGGAAATACTTACTAGTTTAGTAATAATACTAGCTAGTAGTATTATATATAGTAATTTAACTAGCACCTCTAGTATAGCTATAACTTTAGTTATAATACTATATAGAACCCTTAGATCTTATTTATATATATAGATATTCTTACTTAGTAGATATATTAGGGGATATTAGAAAAGGGGATTTGAAAATTTATTTATTAGATTTTGCTCTTATTATATATCTTATAGGTAGTATTTGTCTCGACGCGGGCGCCCTTTGCCTTAAAAGAGGATGTCCCGGCAATTAAATATCACCACCACCACCACCAGTCCTGCAGTGAATCGACGAGTTCTTGGCCCGTTTGAAACGTGTTTGCAATTTCATCCTGCTTGTGACGAAGTAATAAAGAAATCGCGTAGGTAAACTCGATGAATGCACAGAAATAAGCCTCTGAGCCATGCATGAAGAACAAGCTGATGATTCGTTGACCTCAATTTTTTGGTTTATCGGTAGTTAACGAGATCCAAGCCCGATCCTCGACACCAAATACTGCAGTCCTCCGATTTTCAACACTGGATGCTCGCGGTTTCAACTGACCTAGCTTGCTTGTATCTTCTTTCAAGATTGGGCGCAGGCACTCTTTGCTGATGCCCTATTAATCAAACCTCTCAATGAGTTCGGTCAATGGCCGAAAGGAAGCTTGAATAGGCAAGAGCTACGTAGATAGGAGTTCCAGCGGGCGCATTATCTGGGTCTCTGCGACTGTGGATCGATCCATCTTCAGGTGGAAAAGGGGCTCAGTATTCCCTAAGAATGAATGCATCCCTTTTTACCTCGTAACTTGTACAAACAGAGTCAAGTAGGTGTCTTACTAAGCAGGATCGAGCTCGCGATACTGTGTCGCGACCCGGTCGCCGCCGCTGCCCACCGGGAACAAACTGGATCCGGGAGGTCATGAACAATAACGCGGTGAGCGGGCTGGGCCGCGATAAGTTCAATGTGCGTACCCTTCGAAGCAATACCCATGTCGACTGTCGAAAAATTTCGCGACGGAATTAGCGCGGGGGGGGGGGTTCTTTGCTTGACCAAACTGCATTTGGTTTCTTCTGGCGGTCTCGGAAATGCCCCATTTGAACGTAGGAAGAGGGATTTGTCGAGCAAACTTCCGCTTTTGGATGTACGTCATAACGGAATGGGTAGGTAGGTAATATTGAAGTGATGGGATGAAAATATGACCTACAGTACTTGAGTCTTGTTGTGTGTATATCGAGGGGAGCCCATCCCTGCAGGCACAGGAAAAGAAAGCTCGAAAATGTTTTGAGACACCGGACGATTCAAGCATGATTTTTCACTCAACTGCAAACAGAAAACAAACAAATAGGGGGAATAAAGGGATGAACGACACGGCTCAATGTTCTTCGCATACCCCGGGATGGACCGAGCCGATGAGGGCCCAGATGAACTTCAATTGGCGGCAGCAGTTTGTCCGTGACGTGGGATTCTTCAAGGACCGGGCCAACAGTCTCATCCAGACTTCCGGGACGAGATTGGCAGAGTCACAACCAACTCTGTCACCACCCGCGCGCTTGTCCACAGCAGAGCCCATTCCTCCCTCGCGTAGACCAAAATGCCCAGCGCGCGCGGGCTGTCTCGGGCTGTCTTAATTATGGTAGCATTCATCTCATTACTTGTTTGGCTGGCTTATTATTCAGCTACAGCAATCTGTTACTAAGCTCGCACATCTCCTGCCAGGGCGAGTCAGTTCCCCGTTCCATCCCTGCGCGCGCCCAAAATGTCAGGGGGGATACACAAGGGCACAAGGGCACAAGGGCACAAGGGCACGACGAGCACAGTGATAAAACAAAAAGAAAATGGAATTTGGCTCCATCCTGTCTCTTGTCCATCGACATGATACGCCGGTTCAAGGTACATGACAGTCTGCCACCAAGATCTGATAACGGTCACCTCCCCGGATGAGGATGTCTTGTTAGACCGTCGCACTTGGCAGCGGGTCACCATCGTCTATCTGAGCTCGTGCAATCCCTCCGTCGCTCACTTGTGACAGGCCAGTTAAGCTTCCGCATTGTGCCTCTGGAGCGACCCGGTTTGCTGGGACTACCGGACACCACCCCGACATGTCCGAAAGAATCAAGAACGCCCGTTTTGCCAAGACCTGTCTTCCCGGGATGCAGACTTCTCCTCAACGTCAGGGTTCATGCGACGGGAAGACACTGTCGCCCCAACATTGTACGGGGCTTCCGGGCCCATGTGTCTGCTGCTCAGCGACACCCATGGCGCACGTCATGGAGCTGGGAACTTGGTTGCAAACGCCTGGCCCGCTGCTTCTGCCCGAATGCGGACATGAGCTAGGAGGCTCGGAGGAATGCCAGGTTCGTGAGGTTTATAGTAAGGGGAGGGGGTTGAACAAGCAACTAAACTTTTAATCATCTTGGAAAATCAAAAGTCGTCCCGACTCCCGCTGTCCATGTAAAAAAAGATGCCGAGAATTGATTATATCCGAAAACTCCGCCGTGGTGCTGTGTGAGCTCGTCGTAGCTGTATCGTGGCCGAACGATAAATAGCCTCGCAGGGCCGCACTGCCTTGCTGATCTGAAGATCTCCTGTATCGCACCCGCGCTAACAGTCATTACTCACCACTATTCACTCTTTGCTTGACAACATGCGCACTGCTCTCATCACATCCGCCCTGGCGTCCGGCGCCATCGCCGCCCGCCCGTTCCTGAACGAGCCGGATACCGGTATCGGTGGCGCCCTGCCGGACTTGAAGACTGGCACTCTGCCTGAGCTCAAGGACATGGTCGGCCTCCCCGACTTCGACTTCGCTGCCCGCAACTACCTCCCCCTCCGGAACTACACTTACTACCGCAACGGTGCCGCTGGCGAGTGGTCCTACCGCAACAACCTGGAGGTTTACAACCGCTATCGCCTCCGCCCCCGTGTAATGGTTGACATTACCAACATTGAGCAGACCCTCAAGTAAGTCTAATCCTACCCAGGACCTTCGGACGAACCGTTTCCGCGGTTATGCATATCGTCATGATAAATACCCAATACTGACTCGCACAGCACCACCATCCTGGGACACAACTTCTCCGCCCCTTTCTTCATCAGCCCTTGCGCTCGTGCTGGCTACGGCCACCCTGATGGCGAGCTGAACTTGATGAAGGCTGCCGGTGCTGAGAACATCCTGTACATGCCTTCTCTGTACGCCTCCAAGACCATTGAGGAGATTGCCGCCGTCAAGAAGGAGGGCCAGGTTGCCTTCCAGCAGATCTACCTGACTGCCAACAACACCGAGACTCAAGCTCTCTTCAAGCGGATCGAAGACTCGGGTGCTCAGGGTGTTGTCTACACCGTTGACTCCGCCGCCGATGGCAACCGTCACCGTGCCGCTCGCTTCGGTGTCGGCTCTGCTGACTCTTCTTACTCCTACATCACCTGGGCCGAGTACCACCGCCTCGCCAACATGACCAAGCTCCCCTTTATCATCAAGGGTATCATGAGAGTCGAGGATGCCGAGGCTGCTATCGAGAACAACGTTCCTGCCATCATACTCTCCAACCACGGTAGTCGCCAGCTTGACGGATCCCCCTCTTCCCTCGAGGTTGCCCTTGAGATCTACCAGAAGGACCCTGAGATCTTCAACAAGATTGAGATCTACGCCGACGGCGGTGTCCGCTACGGTATTGATGCCATTAAGCTCCTCGCTCTGGGTGTCAGGGCTGTTGGTCTTGGTCGTCCCTTCATGTTTGCCAACATTTACGGCGAGGAGGGTGTCACCAAGGCTATTCAGATGATGAAGCACGAGCTCGCCATTGACGCCGCCAACCTTGGTGTCCCTGACCTCAAGAAGGTTGACGCCAGCTACGTCAAGTGGACCCCCAACAACTGGTACTCTTGAATGAGTCAGGAAGGGTAGTACGTTGAGGAGGATTGTCCATGAGATTCGCATGACATACCATGATACCACCCGAGTGCTGTACAGGCTGCATATAGCTTTCACCAGCGAATGGACACCCCTCATAGGAATCAAGACTTCTTTGTTCATGTTCTCCTTGCCTTTGAGATCTGGGAACATCGGTATTGTGACTTTGATACCTGGTTCGGCACATTTCACTGTGTGTTTTGTTCTTGAGGTTATTCAACATGTTGCAAATTTGTGTCCTACCTCCATGACATGTCGCCGTGAAACAATTGCTCAAATGGGATGCTTATAATGAGCCTGTACTGCTATTAGTTTACCCTCCACAATCAGCTCACTCATCACTTTCGGACCCGGGACAACCATCACCTCCACGAACACATCACTTCACCTGCCAATTTTATCCAAGTTCCTCGACATACCAAGCGCTCTCCTGTACTGCAACAGCCAGACACACAACTCTCATCCAGCTAACGATGTGCACCCATCACTCCATCCTCTGTACTTGCGCTGAGTGTGGCAAGGAGATTAGCTGCCGTTTTCGAGGCCTTACTCCTTGCGCCACCCGTATGATTCCTGACCCCAACTGCAGCAAGAAGAAAGTTGAGTATCAAGTTTTTACCAAACTCTGCTCTCGATGCCACCCTTCGTGCGGTTGTTTCTCTGATCAGGAGCTCGCCAAGATCCTCGGCGTCGATGGGTTCCTTCATCAGACTGACACTGATTCCGAGAATCCCCAGGATCAGCAGTGTGGCTGCGTCAAGAAGGCCCACGCAGCTGATAAGAAGGGGCAGTAAGGGCTTTCTGTCTTTTGTGGGTTGAACTTGACATGGTTTGTAGATTCAGAAATCTTGAAGCGCTTCTGATGATTAAGTAATGAATATTTGGTAAGAGCACCTTCGTGCAATGGCATAGAGATATCTCAACAGAGCGTTTAGAAGGCTAGGTCAATTGCAGTGAACAAAAAATGTGTCGTATCAAGCTCGCAGGATCATAGACCACGCCAAGAAGCAAAAAGTGGATGAACCCAACCCGATTTGAACGGATAACCTACAAGGCAATGGCGGTTAATATTTGGCCTGTGGAACTGAAGTGGAGCTGAGATGCTTACCTTTCGATCTGGAGTCGAACGCGCTACCGTTGCGCCATAGGTCCGCTGTTAGATATGAGTATCGTCAGTCTCGCTTAAGGTGGAAGCACAACCTAGGGCTCGCCTGACGGACCCACCGGTCATTCCGAATTGATATAGCAAATTGTCAAACTTGTTCAATAGTGAGTACTTTCAAGCAACCACCGTGGCTACAATTTCGGGGCGTGTGGATGAAGGCAAAATCCCCGGAAGCGCTTTGACTGGACAAGTTTTCCACAGCAGTATTACGGCAGCCATCAAGAAGCAACCATCATGGCATACGGACCATCAATTTGTTTCCCAATAATATAGGATGACCAATTGGCATGCGCTGTCCATCTCTTTTCCATTGGGCATCAGCAACACTGAGCTATCTAGTAAAACTGTTTAAATTCAGAATAATCCCCTGCACTGTCACGCTGTCGAACTTTCTTTCTTTCCGCTGTCCAACGGCTTGCGCGCAAACATGGCATCCCTATTTCAACGTTAGTAAGTTGATTGAACATCGCGCATGCGGTTCTGAGCCCACATGTAATAATAAGGCTGTATCTTGGAGTCTCTGAAAGCTCTCCTGACCTCACTGATGGTTACGTGAGTTTCTGCGGAGCTGAAGCCCAGAACCTCCTTCAAGATGTAGAGCATGAAGCCTTCCAAGGATTTCTCCATGAACTCGAGGTTACAATATCCAAGTCTCTTCATCTCGGGTGTAGCCGGCCATGAACCGACGGGAACTTTCCATCTCTTCTCCACAAGGTCGGTGAAGCCAGCATCCAGAAGACCCTGCTTGAATCTTCCCGAAGAGACGTTGCCGTGCGGCTTGCCCATCTTGGCCTGGCCCTCGACAATCCAGTTGTACCATTTGTTGAAAATGTGCGAGTCGTCTAACTCGAAATTTTGAGACCGAGCCCGAGTATCGAACTCGATGATCTCGAAGTATCCACCAGGCTTTGTATGGTCATAGAGTTCTTTGCAGAAAGTAGGAATGTCTGAGAAACAGCCCTCCAAGTTCCGAGCGTGGATGTAATCAAAGTGGTCATTTGGCCAACCAGTCCACTCTTTCTCAAAATCGTCAATGAGAAATTGGACGTTGGGAGGAACCCATCCAGGTTGGGTTGGCGACAGGTCAATGCCAACAACTTCGGCCGACGGAAACAGGTCGGCGAACTCACTTCAAGTAGATTCCAATGTCAATGATCATGCACTCAATTAGCTTGCTCTGCAAAGGGTGACTCACATCGCCCAAATGCCGGTACCCGTACCGAGGTCAAGGACCCTCTAAATCCTGAATGAGTAGGCCATCGCCGTTGACGGGTGGTGATAACCATACCTGAGGGTTGTTTCCAATCGGGGCTAAGGCTAATTTGCCACCGAAAAGCTCAGTGATCCAGAAATGACTTTTCGGCAAGTTAGTTTTCCGGCTCGAAGGGCGAGAGAGCACTCGAATGTTGCCCAGGCGATGCTCGATGACTTCGGTCACCTCAACTCACTTGAAGTCTAAGGCGTCGTTATGTTTCTCGTCATTTGGCCCCCAATATTCCGTCTTCTGAGTAAATGTTCGGCCATGGATCTCGCGGTACTCTCGGATACTCTCGGTCAAGGAGGCCGTAGAAGAGGAGTAAAGACTAAGCGGGTTTTCAGTTATTTGGCCTTCGAAACCATCCATACGAGCTGCGCAGGGGTACCTTTCATTGTCGTTCTCGTCGCCATCTGACTCTGCTCCAAGCCTAGGGTCCTGCGGAGAGGGTGAGCCAACCTAAACAAGGTAGCGTCCGTAAGGAACCCATGTCTGTGAAACTTACAACCGCAATGGGTGGTGCCACTGGCTCTGAATAGTTGACGCTCATCTTGTCTCAGCGTTTTTCTGATGCAAGTGATACCTCGTTGGAGAAGCCCAGCCGTCGTGCTGCAGCGTTCGAAGGTCGCGTGACGAGTTCCGATGCGCGTGCAGTGAAGATGCGAGGGAGACTTGACCAACGGTCCTGGGAGAGACCCCTCTTTTGTACTGGGCCTCGCTTCTGTTGGCGATTGTTGCTTCTACTGCACGTGTATGCATGCTGCAGAAAAGCAGGCAGGGGTCTTTACTATCAGCTCACTGCCCGGCCCAATCAGGCTTCAAATCTGCGGGCAAACTCGGGGATGACCACTCAATGGGAGAGAAGACAACAAGGCTACCGGCTGATTTGGACAATTGAGGCTAGGTAGATCTTCCCCCGCTACAGGAAATTCCACTTCGGTGCTGGGGTTGGCAACTTCCCATTTTAGAAAAGCCTGAAGTACGTGAAAAGATTGATACTTTCTGTGCTGAATACCTTGCCCATGTGCAGATTCTGTAGGTGTGACTGGGGGTATAATAAAAGAAGGAAATAAACGTGACATTGGTTCCTGCACGCACCTTGCTTGGCTGGCTATGAGGAACATATTTTATCAGATCATTGTTTGGTTTTCGGGTTACTATGACAGACGAATTTGTCTATCTCTAGTTGCGCATTCGCCATCCACGTTTCTGCTCGTCTTCGGTACCACTACTGACCGCGCGATTCTATTTCTAGTATTTACTTTCTTGATCATTCCGGTTTACGGGCAAAGACAACGTGCCTGCTGATAAGTCATTTTCTGGTTCCCTTGCCATTCCATGTCTTCCTTCAAGGCGTACTTACATATAATAGAAAGTCTGCAGTTTGGGGTCTCTCATCGCAGATCTGTATTCGCTGAACATGATCTGGCACTCCTCGTACGAAAAGCCAGCGACCTCTTCGAGAAGATATAGGCCAAAAGCTTCCAATGAGTCGCTGAGAAACTCAAGCGTTGTCCAACCGAGTCTCTTGAGCTTCGGGTCGGCACCCCAACCTCCGACGGGGATCTTCCACGTGCGGTGCACAATGTCGACATAGCCCGCCGATTCGAGGGCTCTCCTGAGTGAGCCATTTTTGACGTTCTCACCAGGCTTGCCGATTTTATTTGCAGCACCAATCAGGCTATTGTAACACCTGTTGTAGACGTGATCTTCAGGCAGGTCCTGAGACTGCGAACGGCACTGCGAGTCAAATTCCAGGAACTCGATATAGCCTCCAGGCTTCGTGTGGGTGTACGCTTCTTTGATCGTTTTTGACAGATCAGCGAAACAAGCCTCAAGGTTTCTTGCATGGATATAGTCAAAGTGGTCTTCCTTCCACGTCCATTCCTTTTCGAAATCATCGATCTGGAACCTGCAATTTGGCGGCACCCAGCTTGGCTGAATGGGTGATATATCCACTCCGATGACTTCAGCTGATGGAAACTGGTCGGCAATGTCACTGTAGGCGGTTAGCTCACAACTTCTGAAAGACCAATCGTCGAGAAACGAACATTGCCCATATTCCAGTACCAGTCCCTAAGTCCAGAATTCTCTGTCAAAGAAGACATTAGATCGACGGTTGAATCCCAGTTGGAGTCCCGCTCACCTGGGGGTGATCCTTGATTGGGGCATGGAAGAGTTTGCCTTCGAAGAAATCGGTGATCCAGTAGTGGCTTGCAGGATGGAGTGAGCAACGTCTCTGAGTGCCGTTTTTCTACCCTTACGGCATTCCACGTGGATCACACTCACTTGAAGTCTAGAGCATCACTTTGTCTTTCATCATTGGGGCTCCAATACTCTGTTCTCTGCGTATAGGTTCTTCCATGGATTTCGCGGTACTCTCGGATACTGTCTGTTAAAGAGCAAGTAGACGAAGTGTAAACACTCCGACAGGAGAGAATGATCAGTCTTGGAAACTGGAGAGAGGCTTTCCACGATTGGAACAAATTACCTAATCCCGTCGTCGGTTTCAGCCTCAATTGCCGGATCCTGGGGTTTGGTGTCAAATCAGTATGCCTGACTCGCGCAAAGCTAAAGTGCTGGAGGGGCCGTCTTACCATAGGGATCTCAGCGACGGCAGGCCCAGCAGTATCGCGATGGCCGTCGTTGCACATATCGCCAGCGGGAACGTGTGGTTGAATCGATATAGAGAACTATAAAGCACTACCGATGGTGTTGAAGTGGCGCGTGGGGAGGGAAGAAGACGCGAGGGCGTCATGGGGAAGCTGTCTTCTTTTGTAAGAAAGTGTCGGATTGTCGGTGTGTTGAAGACTGAGCAACCGGGGAACCAACATGGGACGTTGCGATCCCGCCGTCCCGGACCAATGGAAGTGCCCCTTCGTCAGACCACCGCGGACTAAGAAGTCAACAGTCAAACCGGCCGCCCCATTCTGGATGGAACTCAGACCACGCTCAGTGTCGCAGTCAACTAGGATTGGCGGCCAATACCGGTGCGGCACATCCAATAGCCATGCACCTTGAGTAAATAAAGTGCGAAAGACTCCATTGTACCCGAGAGCGCAAGCGCCCGTTCTCTTGAAAGCTGTTTTTCCTCCACCACGAAACCAGCCTCCGTCATGCGTTTCGGCGATGCCGTGATAGTCAACGTTCTTGGTTTTTCCCCAATTCTATCAGCAGACTCGGTCATTTTTCTGTACCACCTTTGAAAATGTGCTCCTATGTGATTTGGTTCAGTTGTGAATGATATTCGATCTCGGCTCGTCTCACTTGGCGTAGCCGCCCGGCCACGAAGCCTTGAACGCTTGCTGGTATAGCGTCCATAGATAAGCTAGTCTGCGACACCCGCTTCGAGATTGCGGATGTGAATCAGGTTGAACTGGTGAAGGGAGGTCCAGTTGAGTTCGAAGTCGTCTATCCGGATTTGCAGTTTGGTGTCATCCAGCCCGGCTCGATGTGGGAGATGTCGACGCCAATAACCTAAACGGCAGGGTAGGTATCAGCAAATTCGCTGCAAAATGTTAGCTTCATAAAACACTACCACGCTGTATGAAATACTCATGTTGCCCAGATATTAGTAACCGTGCCCAAACCAAGAACGTGCCGAGAGATGCGTCAATTATAACGATTCACAGTTGAAGCCTTGTGAAAGACAGACTCGCGGGCTGTCGACACTGGGTGCGAGTGACAGCCTGGGATGACATACGAGATTGGGAACTTGGCCGTAACTTCCGCCTCTTTCTACGGGATCAGATTTACCTGGCGTGACTCCAATTCGCGAAGTCTATGTCTGGCTTTGGAGTGGCGCTAAAGAGCACACACTTTCATCCTCAGCCTGGTTCTCAGGTCGAGAAGCGCCTTTCGCACCTCGGAGACGAATACCATGACCTCCACGTCCTCCCAAGTCAAGGGAACGAGGTTGTGTTAGCTACCGGACACTTCAATCTTTGGAAAACAAACCTATCAAAGCTAGCGGCTTTTCCATTTTATCCCAAGGAAAGGGTGAAGCGATAGACGAAAGCTTTTTGCAGATACGTCTTTCTCGGAAACTCTCAGAAGATAGCGCTGACCTGTCAACCCAGTGGCCCCAATTTCGAGACGGCAATTGCGTAAAGACATTATTCCCGTCACTCTGATATCTCGACACTATCCCCTGCGTCCCACGACCTTCCGCAAAACCCTTGACCTCATTATTGTAATACTATGCCGTCTCCAGATCCCAACTCCGCGAATGCGTACTCGGGCACCTTTCCTTCGAACCTTGCTTCTTCGGCTTCCACAGCCTGCTTTAGCGTATAGGTCGTCCGCATGAGCAGTGGTGCAATGAATCCACGGCCTCTCTTCACTTCGTCATGCGTCGCAATCCAATAACGCGCGCCAGCTTCCCCTACGGCCTTGATACCGTTCAAAGCCCCCAAGTTCAGTTGTTTCGTCATCCAGATGCGAACGTCATGGAGGCCGTGAAGCAAAGCAAGAGTCGAGAGTCCGGATTCCTTGACAGGAGTCAGATCTGTCGCTTGAATCCCGTGTGGCGAGTACAAAATCGTTTCCGGCTTTCCAAGGTCAAACACAATCATGACAGCCGAGTGATAGTATAACGCGTTCCCGGCGGTAACAACGCGTCCAATGCCGGTCCACGACGGCAATCCCGCGATGCTCAGAGGCTCCCTCCAGTCTTTTGTTGAAGATGAGTATCCTGGGGTTGTCGTCACATTCCTGAAATGACCCCAAGATCGGATCAAGTCAGCCGCCTTGTCAGCCGCAAACACAGGTGTTGAATCTGGGAGCTCCTCAAGAGTGGCTCGGTGGCAGTGATCGGTAAACTCATGGGAGATGGCAACCACGTCAATGTATGATTTTTCCGTTTCTTCCATGACTCTGGATCCGCTTTCTAGCCCTGCAAGAAGAGAGTTCAGCTCCGCCATCGTCTTCACGCTTGGCTCGATTGCGTGCCATTGGGTAGAAAACCATGAGGCGACGTCGGACTGCGGCCCTTGGAGCCATGGATCGAGAAGGATATTGAAGCGTCTTCTGTTTAGCGGAGGCGTTATAGATGATGGATATGGGAGTTGTATGAGCCATGTTGTATCGGCGTTGAGATGGATGAGAAGGGGCCGTTCGGTCTTCAACGCCTCCAGCCAGGACGCTCGGTCGCCGACTTTGATCGCTTGGGAATTTGCCGCGGTTTCTTGATCATTGGCCATGATGACTGAATGAAGATCGGGAGTGAAGTAGTTGATGCCGTTTTCCTACCCGAAGCAGACCTTAGGGACGTGTTTGTGTAGTTGAGCGGGTTGAGGTTGACTGGGCCAAGAAAGTCCAAAAGTATGTGACGTCGTCATCGGAACCCGGTCCCTCGTCAATCACACCCTGGTCCTTGCCACCATGTACATTTTCTGGGCTTAGCGCAATGTGGGCGAAGAAAATGAGGGCGAACAGAACGCTGCTAGTGGGCAGGACTCCCAACTCACCGTGCCCATGGCGCTCGTTGTTCCGGCTGTCCTTCTGGCATACGTCTTTTTGAGACGATGGTGGAAAACTAGGAAAAGAAATCCTAATTTTTAGATCTTCATGACATGATTTCAGAACATAATGTCTTAACCTTTGCAAAGAAACAGGCATTGGCTCACAACGTAATCAACCTGAGTATCTGGTAATTAGGAAAGCGCTGTACGCTGCGTTGACATCTGTCATTGAATGCCAACACATTATATCTTCTCAAAGAAAAACGGGTTTCATTGTCAATTTTTTGACTGCGGCAAGGAAGTTTCTTCAAGCCATGAATAATCTTGCTCAAAAACTATGTTCTCAAAACGTATACGTCTATGGAAAAAGTCATGTTTACATAGAGAGATACATGGAGAACGGTGAGCTCAGTGCTACTGGAACACGAGCACGCAACCGCTCAGAAAGATATACGCTGCGTGGAGACGGAGAAAATTGGAACAGCGATTTCCAACATCCACTGGTGCTGGGCTGATGAGGACCAGTCCGATGGTCTCGACCAAAACAAAAGAGTCGAGATCCGAATGGCACGCGGAGATCTCCTATGCGGACCTGCTACAAGCCGTCACCCAGTTCCATCCAGAAATCGTCGGCGGTGTCGCGATCCATGCTACCGCTCGTGTACTTTTTCATGCCTCCAGTTTGTATGAGTTCGGAAAGCATTTCATCGGAACATGAACTCTAGGAAGACTGTTGTGAATCAGAATCGGAATCGGTGGTCAAATTGGGGGTATCGCCGCACAGAGACTCCGGGGGGCTAATGAGCCCCGATGCAAAATGTGAAAGCTCATGAGTGGACTCGTTGTAGGAAGGAGGCTCGTCCAGGTCGGGGGACAGAAGATAGCGTGCAAGAGACTCATCGCGGCCAAGGTCGGCGAGGGATAGGTCTAGTGCCAATTGCAAGTCATCTTCATAAGCACGTCGCTGAGCGTTGCTCCGACGCGCCCGCTTGGCAGGACGCAACCTGAATTCAGGTTCGTTGTGCAAAATTGAACAGAGCTCAAAACCGGCCCCACGAATATGTTCGTCGTCATAAAGAAGGCCAAGTCGATACAGCTCTGCGAGCTCTTGTTCCTCCCGTTCCATCCGACACTTGGTTGTGCCGGGAGCCCGGAAGGCTCCTTGCCGTTCCAGTGACGGAGTGCGGCGGAGCTGTGGGTTCTCGCTAGGAACTCCGACGCCGTCAAGGGCCGCTAGAGAGCGGCCCTCTGCTGTCTCGTCAGAGTACCATTGTCCTGCGAAGCGATCGTTGTGGAGGCGCCTTCGAGATTGTCGGTGTCGTCGGGCCCGTCTCTGATGGTTTCCGAGTAAGACGAGATCAAGAGGATGAAGTCTTTGGTCGGCATACTCCCGGTTTAATAAGAGGGAACCATCGGCGCGAAGAAAGGCCCCCTTGTAGTGCTCACGGGGGCGCTGATGTGAAGTGACCTGCGAGGGAACTTGGGAGAGGACATCTAGCGCATCGCTGCCGTTGTGCAGTGCGAGACCCATGTTGGCGAGTTGCAGGCCGTGTCTTATATTGATTTGTTGTGGCTTCTCGAGTAGAACTATTCTGAGAAGTATGTGGAAGTTCGGAGAGGGAGGGGGCTTAGTCTTCGCCGGAGGGGGTGATTGAGACACAACGGCGCATGGCTTGATGCCGTAATTTGAAGCAGTCATCTTTTACCTGCTGGAAGATCAGAGAAGGAGGCAGGTATATATCGCAGACTCGTTGCCTAGTGTTGGGCTGACGAACATTGATGAAGTTGCGCCCATGAGTTGATCGATCGGGCATGGCGTAGGCTGTGGTCGTAGGCGCCCAGTGCATCCTGGCAAATTAGTGGCCGAAGGCTCGCCTCGGGGCAACGGGGTGCGCGTGCTAGCGGCCGATTCATGGTCATTTGGGGTCAACCAAGGGGGGTCGCGATGGCCCTTGATTGGAAACCGTTCTGACGGTGGATAGTGAGTCATGCTTGGCGAGTTGCGCGTTGGTTACCTACCAGGCAAGACAACGAGGCGTGTGATATGATGCCAGTTTCGAGAGAGGCCAGATTCCAGGGCAGAAACTTGAAATCGCGTTTCCTAGGTTTTTGAGACTCTGCATTGTTAGACTTCCGTGAAGAAGACACTCTTCTGGAGCGGGTAGCTTCGGCACGGATTCCGGGACTGAACTCCGGAGGAGTCACCAACAGATTATTTCCACTAGAACAGTGAAATTCAGGGCGATGCTGTGCTAGGTTCCTTTCACATTCGAATCACTGCTTGGTGAAGCCGAAAGCGGATGAATCATACTGTACATAAGATGCTGTTACACTTCACTGCTCCACGAAGGGCCCTCACTCATCCCAACTACTGCACATTTCCCATCCTTGACGAGCCCGACGAATTGGTTTGACTCACGGCACAAAGCTTTCAGTGCTGCAGTTGGTGGTGCTGTGCGTGCTTCGATGCCCAATGTCTGACATAGCACCGCCCTGTGACTCCTAACATCCTTGTGCTGATTGAGTTGAGCCGGGCGCTATTAGCTACCCCGTGTTTTTGACTTGAAAAGTTCAATTGGACATGGTAATTGGGCCATCGCCGAATCCAAGAGCCTGGAAGAATCTCGCCCTTGGCACTAATTATCTGCCTCCACGAGTGGAATATGCGTAGCCGCTGCATTCAGAAGATTGGGCTGCCGTGAATGCCAACGTGCGATGGCCACGTAATGGGAATGCCGTCAGCGATGTAGCATTCGTAAGGCATTCTCACAAGTCACGACACTCATCATTGTTTCTTGGGTTCAGCTACCCAGTCTGCACACTCTGCGAGCAGGGTTCTCATACTTCGCGCCCAGCTAATTAACGCGTACATTCTATCTCCATCACACCCTTAGTCGAAGCCCCGTGGCGACTGACTTGCTTCCGAGGGAGCTATCATCGTTTCTGTCCTCCTTGTTGTCTGGGTATCCCCGAACGTTTTGTGTGGTTTGTCATGGTACACTTGAGATACTGATGCACGCGACTACAATGCCGACGCCAAGTTCGACATAGGCCCAGAGGACCAGAGCAACAGAGTCGGCTGTTCACAAATCAGTCAGCGTCATACGGACCGGTTGCGCGTCGGGTGGCTTACCGGTGGTATTCAATGAAGCCGCAAACGACATCAAGGTCGTGATGCGCAGTATTCTGACAATAGCCAAAATGTTGTTTGGTTAGCCAAACCCTCTGAAGAGATCATCAAGCCACGATTTATCGACTTTTCAAGACAAGATCCGTACACCTAGACTTTTCATCAAATCCTGGGATCATTCAACCCGCAAGGTTTCGCGGTAGATGGGGTGTCAAGAGGTATGCGCAAGTTGATAAAAGTTCCGGTAGCATGAGCCGATATCTCCTTGATCTCATGTTCAATGTTACCGTAAAAGGTTATCGAAACATATTTGGCCATCTCACGACAACGTGTGAACATGTCACGGTTGATGTGAAACGCGATATATTTTTACTGTCGGCATCTTGAATCATTTTCACCCGGTTCCTCTCGTGTTGCAAACCACAGTAGGGAGTACGCAAATCAGCATCAGTGTTTTGAGCCCGAAATCGTTCACTTTGTTGAAACCATGAAAAGCCCCTTGTAAATCTGCAGTTCTCGAAAAGGAAATCTTTTCTGTTTGTCATGTCCCTCGCCGTACTTGGTCGATTTAGGTGCAGTTGAATACTGAAATACGACGTATCGTGCAATTTAAGCCATACCTCGTGTCAAGGCTATTGGCACTGGACCGACTGCTCATTCTGCTTGTTCTGAGAATCTCGCAGTCACATCCAGGATTTGCTTCCAGGCTAACATGATACTCAACGGAAAGACTAATGACGATGCCGTCAGCGGTTGCAAGGGTAGGGATCTTGGCTGTTTCTCCGCAAGGGACACGATCTCTGATTTATATGAATTGGTGATACCAGCATCAGGCGACCGGAAATGATCGTCGTTGCGGTGACGTTACCCCAGAAAGCGGCGGGTTGTTACATTGAAATCTCGCTGTGCGGGGTTCTGCTTATCTACGCATCGCGTATCTCAGTGAGGAAGAGGAGGACGCAGCAAAGGCGCTACAAGTAGAGCTGTTTTGTTGGTAGGCACTTCAGCTCAACTGTGACAGACAAGCTTGCCAATCAACAGGCACGTTGCAGAGAAATTGCCATCCGATCTCATGACTCTCTTCCGAGTAGCGACGCTCCTGCTGGCTCCAGCCTTAGCCTGGGGAATCCAGCTCCTACCTCCTCCCCTACACACGTCGGGAACGCCCAATGGGTCGGTTTGGCAAGTTGCGTCGAGCCCAAAAGCCATCTACCTCGAGAAGAGCCTCGCAGACAAAGTCGATACGGACGGGTTGACGCTGATTCCCCCAAGCGGTCACGACTTTGCAACGCTATTTCAGACGGACATCAACCAGCTCACCGATGCCAACTGGACCCTCCACGTAGTTGACAGGCTTCCGCAGACATCTGGTACCGGCGGCCTTCTTCTTGGCTCGTTTAGCGGAAACGTCTCTTCAATTACGTATGAGAACGGAAAACCTACGTCGGAGGGTTACGAACTTACGGTATCGCCCAATGGCGTATTCATCGGCGGCACTGGAGCTCGTGGTATGTGGTGGGGAACAAGGACATTGCTCCAAGCCCTTGCATCAACCAATGGATCGATTCCTGTTGGACGCGCTGTTGATGCACCAGCTTACGAGACTCGCGGCTACATGCTTGATGCTGGCCGCAAATGGTACGCGCCCGAGTTTCTGAAAGAGCTCTGCAGCTACGCATCTTTCTTCAAGATGAGCGAGTTCCACTATCACCTAAGCGACAACTACCCACTCAACCGAGGACAGAACGCGTCATGGGAGGATGTCTATTCTCACTTTTCTCTGCGACCAGAAGACGAATCTCTCTTGCCCATTCTACATGGCCGGGAGAATGAGACCCTTTCCCGGGAGGAATTTGCCGATCTCCAAAAGCATTGCGCAGCGCGCGGCGTTACCGTCGTTCCTGAGATCGAGGCGCCTGGTCATTGTTTGTACCTGACAAAGTGGAAACCCGAGCTTTCCCTACCGAAGCGCGACTTACTGAATCTCTCGCACCCCGAATCAATCCCAACCGTGAAACGTATCTGGTCGGAATTCCTACCCTGGTTTGAGACCAAGGAGGTGCATGTCGGAGCCGACGAGTATGACCCAACCTTGGCTGATGTCTATATCGGGTTTGTCAACGAGATGTCGGACTTCATCAACTCAACAACGGGCAAAAGGATTCGCATCTGGGGAACTGATGAGCCCTCAGAAAACTTTACTGTCTCAAAGGATGTTGTGATACAACACTGGCAGTACGGACAGTCAGACCCCGTGCTTTTAGCAAACACCGGGTATGATATCATCAACTCGGAGGATTGGTGGGCATATATGTCCCTCAAGAATGACCACATGCCCATCTTGCCGGCGAGGTACCCGCAGTTCTTCAATGAAAGCCGTGTGCTCAATTTCGCCGACGAGTCTGGGTGGCAATGGACGCCTGCAGACTTCAACCCTTTCAACAAGACCGAGCAGGTGCCTGAGGGATCACCATCGAACAAAGGCGCTGTCTTGGCGGCATGGAACGACAACGGCCCTGACGCTTCAACCCAGCTCGAAGCTTACTATGCCATGCGTCGGGGCATAGGTCTTGTTGGGACCCGAGCTTGGAGCGGAAGCCGTGGAATCGAGCTTTCCGAAGTCGATGTAGCACCGAGCATCGACTTTTATTCGCCCATCGCCCCAGACCAGAACCTTGACCGCGAACTGCCTTTCAGAGGCTCCTCTGGTTGTTTGTACTCATGGAAACGCTCTAATCAGACTGACGAAACGGTCAAGCTTGGCCAAGGAAGCAAGGGAATGAACTACACCCTGACTTTATCAGCCAATGGTCCATTCACCCTAAGTGGACCCGATAACACGCTGTTCCTTGACAGCAAGGGTAGATTGGTATTCAATGCCGATGAGTATCTGTACCCGCTGCAGAGTGTTGGTGAACAAGATGCCCTTGAGCTGGACCCAGGTCACCCAGGGAGAATTTGGGCAAACGTTTCCACATCCACACATGACGAAGTCAGTATTTCAGAACTACCAGCAAATATCACCATCAAGACGGATGTATTACACGGAAGCATGGTTTGGGTGAATGGAAATTTCACTGGGAGATTCGAAGTTTTTGTCTACGGCGGTCGCAACACGCTGTTCAGTTGGAGCCAGATGGCTTTTGTAGCACCGCTCGATAGTGTTACTGGGCCTGGGCTGCAGAGTTTAGGTGTCGGGGAATTTTACGAGAAGGAGTAGGCGCTGAAACGAGTTTGAGGAATAGAGAGCTCCATTTGATTGTCTTAATCAAGAGCCATCGAGACAGAAACATTCACTGTTACTCAACCTTATGCCTGATGCTACTTGCGCACTCCTTGTTCCGCCAAAAGGACACAAAGTACTTTTTTGCATTGGTGTCAAGCCTGCAGGGTTCAACCAACGTGGTTCATCGAACCAACAACGTCAGCCTCGTCAACAGCAGCGAGCACCGTCTCGAGCTTGAAGTCTAGGATTCTTCAGAACCGCCCATAAGAGATATGTCAGAGTGGAAACTGTCGTATCAGCGCCCGCAAAGATGAAATTGTTGGCTTCGATCCTGCGGTGTAAGATCCACTTTCTCGTTGGCGTCGCATTCTGCCAGCATAGTGGCGATCACGTTGGCTATGAAGAGCGGAGCTCTGCAATAAACGATAAAGGATAAATAGAACTGCCTGTGATAGGCAAACAAACATATCTCTCAATAAGTCTCTAGAGTAATATATCTAGTAAGACTAAATATATAGGTAGGGGTTACTATAGGAAGGAGGTCTACTCTAGTAGGAGACCCACTCTATATTATATAATAGCTCCTAGTCTGAAAAAAGTAATATCCTTATTATAATATAAGAAAAAAAGAAAAAGGAAATAAATAAAAAAGTAACTATAATCCTATATTTATTATAGTATCTATTATAGTATTATATTTTATCTAATTCTATACTAAGTTCTTATCCCTATTCTATTTTATTTTCTACTACTAAATATTTATATAGTATATTAAAGGTTAGTTCTAGGTATTTAAGTTATTCTATATATATAATATAGGGTGGATATTATCTTAGTTAGTAGTTAAGGTAGATTAGTCATATAAGATATTATCCTATTATCCTTACTATTATTCTAAGAATATAGATAGTGCTTTAACTTTAGTAATATTAGTTAAATATATATTATTAGATCCTAGTTATAGGTTTATATCTTTATCTTATAAGTAGTTATCCTATTAGTCTTATTAGTATTCTGGGAATAGAGATATATAACTAATTATTTTAGCTTTAGGAACTATAGTACTAGTAATACTATATTATATAGTTAGAAGCTTATAGTTAGACTATATAGTCTTTAAGGCTAATTATACTATATTAATTTAAGCCTTTAAGTATAAGTAAGATTCTAATTTCTCCTTAGAGTTTATAATAGAAATATAGGGTTTAGAGTATCTATTATCTGTAATTTGTATATATATATAATATATTTCCGCAGTTATATAGATAAAATATCTACTATTAGTAGTATTATTATTATATAGTCTGCTAGTTATAGTTATTATAGGGTCTTAGTGTTTAATATTAAAGGTGGACTTTATTAGGAGGGGTAGATAGTAGAAGAAATCATAGTGAGGTTTTTTATATAGTCTATAGTTATATAGATATATAAAAGGCTTTCTCTTTATCTAACCTTATATCTGCTTATTTACTTATTTTTTAGTTTCCTCTCTATAATTAGTGCTAATATATCTATTATAATTATAATATATATAGAGGAGTATATATCCTAGACCCTTAAAAGGTTAAGTAATATTAATATATTAATAGTTAAAGTGCTAGTTCTAGTAGTTAATAATAAGGTTAGATATTATAAAGTTTACTTATAGTGCTATATTATTAACCTTCTTAGCCTAGTTCTTAGTATTAAGAATTATAATTATTATACCTCTTATATAAGTAGTAGTAACTGCTATATAAGAGGTATTATTAAGGAAGCTAAGTAAGTTTAAGTAAACTATATTAAAGATAATAATATTAGCTTCTATTAATATAGAGTTATTAACTATTTTAAATTAGATATTATCTTTAATAAATTAATTTGCTATAATCCTTTTCTACTCTTAATTATAGGCTATTAGTTAGCTAGTATATCTTATAATAACTATTAAATTACCTTGCTTATTATTATCTAAAGTAGATAGAAAACCTTTTATAAATAAGGTGAGAATAAGTTAGATAATATAGTTTTAGTTAGTAATATTAGCTTTTAAAGTGCTAATATATTATTTATTACCCTTAACTATATTAATAATAAAACTATTTGCTATAGAGTTATTAAAATAAAATAGCTTTTTGCTAAGGTGTTTAAAGAAGTTTACTATATTAATATTAGAATAAATAATATTTATCTTTCCTTTATATAGGTTTTTTATAGCCTATTTTATAATTCTGCCCTGGTTTTATTAGTTAATAAGAAAGGTAGCAGATAGAGCTCTAGTAGTTTCTATATATAAAAGGAATAATATAAGGTATTATAGGGAGAAGGAAGACTTATAGCTATAAGTATTATATACTTTTAATATAGGTCTAAATTAGACTATATTCTCTATAATAATAATAAGCTTTAGGTTATAATAGGTAAGTATTATCTACTATTATACTTCTAGTATATAACCTATCTTATCTATAAAAATAGCAGATAGTAACTATATAGTATTATTATTCTTATTATATATAGATATATAATTAGTAACTATATATAGAGTTATAATAATAAAGCAAATTTATAGAAGTACTATAGTAATTAGTATATCTATATTACTAATAGCTTAGATATATTCTTCTAGAGTCCACTTAGGTTTAAATTAGAGTTCTATAAGAGTATTAAACTTAATATCCTTATTTTCCCTTATGTTTTCTATTATAAATAGATACTATATTACTAAGAAATCTAGATTAGTAAGTAGGTACTTATAATCTTTATAGTTATCTGCTATATTAATAGAGTGAGTAATTATAAATATAGTACTATTTAGTCTAATTTAGAGTTTATCTAGGTTATACTACCTATAACCTATAATAGCTACTATTATAGTATAGTAGGTATAAAGATAACAGATATCTCTAGAATTATAAATAGTATATTTAAGCTTAGTAATAGTATTATTATAGAGTTTATTAAAATATAGTAACCAGATTGCTCTAAGAGAAGTGTTATAGCTTAATATAGAGGTAATATTAAGTATAGCTAATATCTTTTCTAAGCCTAGACTACTACTAAAAGTAAGAAGTTAAGCTAAGTAATAGTATAATATTATAGTTAGCATATTATAGGGTAGTTAGAGGTTTAGCTATATAAGTTCTAGTAGATCTTAGTAGATATTATAATAATAGGTAGTAGTAAATTTTAATATAAAGTGCTAAATTATGTTATAATATAAACCTTCTAGTATTATAGATATCTTAGAAATTGCAGCTATCTTAGCTTTAATAGTATTTTAAGAAACCTAGATATAGAAAATTATTAGTATCTGCTAATATAGAAAGTCACTATTAAATATTATATAGATTATCTATATTAGAGTAGTAGACTTATAAAGGGATTTAATTATATTAGAATATATAGGGAGTTTAATAGGAGGTATATCTATAAATAATAGCTAGCCTTATTTATATAGAATATAGATACTAAGGTAGATTATATTTATAGGTCTGTCTAGAGGTAGTAAGACTTAAGTTATAAAATAAAAAGGTAGATAGGTTTATATAAGTATAGTTAAGTTAATACTATAAAATATTTATAGGAGGGTGTTAAGCTATTTATCTTTATCTATATGGATAGAGAGGAAATAGAGTAGGAGGTTAAGGGTAGTAAGTATATATATATCCTATAAATCTATATTCTTAGATAGATTATTAGTGAGATTAGATAGTAGCTAATTAGGTATAGTAGTAATAATATTAGCTACTATATCTATATCCTAGTTAGACTTAGCTTCTTTATAAATATACTCTAGTATATTATATAATATAGTATTATATTTAGCAGATAGTTCTAGTACTCTAGTAACTAGATAGTTAAGTATATATTATACTTAAATATTAGTATTAGATTTATCTAAGAGAAAGTCTTATAGTATAGGGGGTGATATATTAGAGAGAATAACTTTAAATAATATACTAATATTAGGCATAGAAAGGCCTTTAACTATTAAGTCTAGTATAACTATACTAAGATATTATTAAATAGTACTATTAGATTAAATACTATACTTATCTTTATCTAATAACTATACTAATTATAGATCTAGAAAGAGTGCTGCTTTATAAAAGGTATAGGTTTCTAATTTAGCTATACTACTATTATTAACTTTAAATTCCTTATAGCTAGATACCTATAAGGCTATTATATATAAAGTGTCTGTGAGGAAGACTAGCTATAATAGTGCTAGAAGTAAAGGTTTTTTAGTACTAACTTAAATAGTTCTCTAGTTAAGCTAACAGGGATTAACAGAGTCTTTAAAGTAGCAAAATAAGATATTCTAGATATATATTAGGTTATTAGTTATATTCTTAATATTATCAGATAAGGCAGAGAGGAATTAGGAGATACTTACTTAGTTAGGGGAAAGGATTATTAATAGTTTTATATCTATATCTTCTATAAGGATATTCTTTTACTACTAATTAAAGTATATTTATACTAGCTTATTATTAGTAGTTAGCTATATAATAGCTAACTAAGTTTATCTATAGTCTGCTATAAGTATAATAGCAATATAATTATAGAGTTTATAAATATCTAGTATTAATAATAATAATATAGTGTTATTTTAATTAGCAGCTCTAGTAATAGATATAGAAGTGAGAGTATAAATAGGAATCTTAATTCTTATAAAGCAGAAATATTTACCTTTTACTTTATAATAGTATGAGAGTTAAAGTTTTCTAGAAAGAGTAAGTAATTTAATAATAGTGAGGAAAGTATAGGTACTATCTAGGTTTAAACCTGCTTTAATAAGCATAAATAGGAGATATCTTATAATAAGTTTATTAGTTCTAAGTAAGCATATAAGCTTTAAGGATTCTAGAAATATATCTTAAGCTTCTAATATAACTTACTATATATCTAGTAAGAGTATACTAATTTTAGAGATATTAGTAATAGTATACTTATAGTATTTCTTATTAATAGTATTAACTAGGAGGTTATTAATTATATTAGTAATATTAGATACTTTAGAAGGGGTAGTAAATTTAGAGATCTTTCCCTTATAATAATTTATATTAATATAGATATAAGGAGATAACTCTTTATTATATTCAGGCTTATTCTCCTAGAGATTAATAAGATCTATATTAATATATATAATATCCTTATTATTAGGGTTCTAGTTAGTAGATATATTTCCCTATCTATTATTAACCTATAATATATTATTATTCTAAGTAGTAGTAGTAGTTACCTAACTATCCTTAATCTAGGGGGTATTCTAGTTATTAGTAGTATTATACTAATTCTTAGAAGCTTAAACTTTATAAGTATCCTCTATAGTAGTAAACTAGTATCTAGTTATAGTAGGCTAGATAGTGTTATTAGTATAGATAGAGGGGTTCTAGTATTTTATAGATTTAGGGGGTTTCTAGTAATTATTAACTATAATTATTAATACTTAGCTATAGATATATACCTATCTAGAGAGAGTGGTTAAGTGTAGTTAGTGGATTTTTACTAGAGAAATTTATCTAAGCTATATTAAAGCTAATTAGCAATAATTAGGTGATAAATAGTAAAGGTATTAGTAGGGTTTTATAAGCAAGAAGATTAGAGATTTTTTTGACTTATAAGTCTAGAAATATAATAGGTTGCTGCTAGAAGTAGTAGGTTACTTAGAGTCTATTATATTAGATTATATTAAAAGCTAATAATATTAGAAATCTAAAGAGGTGTTACTAAGGTTTCTATTAAAGCTAAAAGTATAATATAAAGAGCAGTTATTAGTAATAATAATAACTTAAAAAGAATAATAATTTGGAAAGAGTTAAGGATTTTTTATTAATTAGAGGGTATTTAGAAAAAAGTTATAGGTAAGGAGGGAAAAAAGAATAAAACAAAAATAAAGGTAAGTATTAATAGGAGAAAGATATAAAGGTAGGAAGTTAGTAAAAGTGGGTTTATAATAGTTAGCTTAATAGAGAAAGGAGGTAAAATTTTTTAGTAATTAATAAGGTAAAAATTAAAACCTAGTTATCTATAGCTAATAAATCAGGGCAGAGAGTATATATTATATAAAATATAAGAGGTAATAATACTTATATAGATATAAACTCCTAATAGAAAGGTGCTTTATCCTATTATATCTATGCCTTATATAAATAATATTCTATTATATATTATAATTTATAATACTTATATACTAGGTTAGGGATATCTTATTTAATAATACTAGTAAGGTGCTAGGTAGGCTTAGAGTAGCCTAACTATTTAATATAATAGTGAAGTTTGCTATTATAGGTATTATAGGTAAGGGTTTCCTTAATAATAAATTTCTCTTTATTACCTTATTATAAGAAACCTAGAGGTTAGCTTAGTTAGTTAAAGAGATCTTTTTAGACTAGTTTAAGATATTTAATAGATATTTTAGGGTTCTATTTAAGCTATAATAGTAGATAGATATAGTATCTTAATAGGTTAATAACCTTTTTAATCTTAAATAGTCTTTTATAAGTGTGAGAGAATTTAGTCTAGCTATTAAGATAGTATCCTAGAAGCCTCTTCTTTAAAAGTTTAATATAAACTATATTACCTATTACTAACTATAGGAGTAGATAGTAATTATTATTATAGTAGGTTTTTATCTTTATTAGAGAGATCTAGTAAGCCTCCTATATTTCTTAGCAAATCTTATATTATTAAGATCTAAAATCTATAGCTAGTTAATTTATTAAAAATAGAAAGAACTTAGCTATTCTACTAAAGAGAACTTTATAGGGGATATGCTTTATAGTAGCTAAAACTAATATATCAAGATAAGCTAGAATATAAGGCAGGATATCTTTCTAATTAGGCCTCTAGCCACTGCATAGTGATTTTACCTGCTTTGTAACAGACCTTCTAACTCCACGCCGCGCCTCCTGATAATACACACAGCCTTTGGTCACGTGATCCTATCCTAACTATAGCTGCACTTATATATACCTATCTGTTAGCTTATAGCCTTATAATCCTTAACTTTGCAGTTTAATAATAATATCTATTAACTTATCCTCTCACCTATTACCTATGCTGCTGTTAAATACTATCTCTATCACTACTTTGTCCACTAGCTTTGCTATTATTAGCAATGCTCTCTCTATTTAGCATAAGCCGTACTTACTAATCCCTATAGGGCTGCCTTAACCTTAGCATTACAGAGAGCCTGTTTAAAGAAGGGCTAATATATAGGGTGTATAATAACCTAATTAACTTCTAATACTATATTTACTTATTTATATATAATATTATTATATATCTAGTTATCCCCTATAGGGATATTAATAAGGGCTCTTCTAAGAGCTATACTAATAATATACTATTAGTGTTATCCAGGCTGCTTAATAAAACAGAGTGTTTTATTAATTATATTAATACTAAAATCTTATATAATCTTTTATATATTATTAACATTAACAGGCACACCTTATATATAGCTAGCATATTAATATACTAGGTCTAGTACTAATATCTTAGAGAACTTATTATAGGTTATAGGATAAGAATAAGGAAGAGAGTTAAGTATAAAGCCCTGCTTATAGAGCTTTTTATGCTTCTAGCTATAAGAACCTCTTAGAAGGTTAAGGAGTTATCTCTTATATATACCTTACTAAAAGGTTAACCTTTAGGCAAGGAGTTATCAGATATCTTATATAGTAACATTCACCTTACTAGAAGGTTTACCTTTTAGGCGTTTTTTATAACACCTTGCTAGAAGGTATTACTATAAGAGCCTTAGTAGCCTATTTAGCTCCAATATAATTAGTTCTGTTATATATAGCACAGCATTACCCGCACTGTTACTATTCTGCTAGTCTATTTAACCAGAGCGCATATCTAATATTATAATATTCAGAGGGTTTGCTTGCTAGCAGGAACATATCAGGTTCCTATATTATTATCCTTAACTAGTAGAGGGCATAGATTAAAGTGCCTCTATAGTGTTTCCCGAATTATGCCTATAAACTGGGTGAATTTGTTATAGTCTTTTTTGCAGGGGGCTGCATTATAACTATAAACTCAATCTTTCTAATTAGAATAGTTAAGCTGGAAACTAATTAAGGCTTAAAATATATAGATAATTATTTAAATAGTTCTTTTAACTTATCTATTAGCTTAATAATAGTATATTATAGAGACTTTAAGTTAGATATTAGTAGTAATATATAAAGATATCTATAAGGCTAAGACTAGCTTAGAGTTAATATTAGAAATAAAGATATCAGGTAGGCTCTAGTTAGAGTAGATATTATAGATATATAAAGTGGCCTATTATTCTATAATCTAATCTATATACCTAATAAGTTCTCTAGTAAACTTAGAGGTTTTATCTATAAGAAAGAGTATAGTATTATAGCCTTATTTTAATATAGGCAGTACTATAACAAAGTTAAGATAGATTATAGAGAGAGAGATATAGAGTACTTTAAGTAGAGTAAGGTTACTATAGGAGGCATTTCAGTTAGGCTTTACTTTATAGTATTCTAGATAGTAAACAATATATAATTACAGTTCTCAATATATATTCTAGAAAAAACAGGTTTATTATAAGAAATTATATACTTATTCCACACTAATATATACTCTATTATTATAGATAGCTTTACAGATATAAGGTATAACTATTTAAGGTATATAAAGGTATAAATTATCCTTATCTTAGAAGTAGAGAAGCTTTTAATTATTAAGTAAAAAGCTATATAGATAGTTTTAGTTAGTCTAGATTATATTATTATAGATTTAATAAAAGGTAGGGTCTATTAGTAGTGCTTAGAGAATCCTAGAGCAAAATTTATTAGTTATTATTAATTCTATAGTGATTATATCTACTTCTACTATATTAGAGGGGTCCTATATTATATTATCAGTTTATATCTTATTTTATTACTATTATAGTTAAGCGCCTTAGTATATTATAATATAAACTTTATATAATAGTTAGGTTCTATTAGGTAACTATATCTGTTAGTTAGGATTAGTTAGATTCTGGATAGTATTAGAGTTAGGAGGCTCTAGATTATTATCAGCTTTATTATTATTATTATTAGTAAGTGATATATAGGGCAATAGAGTGGAAATTAGCAGTCTTAATAAGGTATTAGTATTAATATGCTTATAGCTAGGATAATATTAAATTATAATATAGTCTATCTATTTAGTAAGTATAAGCTTTTAGTTAACTAAATAATAATAGCCTTTTAGCTTACCTGAACTAACTATTTAGAATATATCTCTAACTGCTATATAGTCTGAAAGTATATAGATTATACTATTATTAAGATAGTATTCTAGTTTAAATAGTAACTAGACTAGAGTAAGGGTCTTAATTTCTATAATAGTATAGTTTGCTTTAGCTTATAATAATATATATAATAAGAAGAGAATAGGCTATATTTTGCTATTAGGTTATTCCTAGTATAGGGCTATAATAAGGCCCTTATAACTACTATTAATATAAAGGATAAATAGTTTAAAGTAGTCTGGAAAGGTATGATCTGCTATATTAGTAAGTTTATATTTAATATAGTTCTAGGTCTTAGTAGTATTGCTCTATATATATTAATATTAGTTTTTCTCCTTATAATATTATGCTTTTCTTGCTTTAGATATATTATCTATAATTAGGAGCAGAGAGAGTAGCTAATATTATACTATAAAAGCGTTATATTATAGGTTCTTAGAAGGTAAATTATAGAACTCTATTATCTTAATCTTTATTAATAGATTAATAATTTATATATACTTAAAGATAAATTTATAATAATAGTCTATAAGGTCTAAGCTGCTTTCCAGATTCTATAGGTTAGTTAGTATTAGAAGTACTAAAATAGCTTCTATTTTCTAATAGGTAGTATCTAGTTCTAATTATAAGATCTAGTATTTAAGTGCTTCTAGTTTTAGCTAGGTAAAGTAGTATTTAGATAGAGAGAGATAGTAACTAGACTTCTAAAGGAGTATTAGTAAAAGATATAAGTATATTAGATATTCTTTCTTAGTTTATAAATAGATAATAATATTATTAATATATATAAGTATAAACTACTAGAAGTAAGGTTTAAATAGGTGTTCTATATAGTATTAAAAAAAGGCTAGAAATAAGGTAAGGCCTATAATAGTAACTATAAAACGTTTATAGCTATAGTAAGGGGTAATAAATACTATTTTCTATTTATCTTTAGATATAATTAGTTAATTAAAGAATTCTCTAGTAATATTAACTACTAAGAAGATATTACTACTAAATAAGAAGTTAAAGATCTTATTTTATTAGGAAAGTAGGTAAGTATCTAACTTTATCTTAGTATTAACTTAATAGAGGCTAATAATAATATATAGTTTGCTATTCTGCTAGATAATAAATACTAGAGTAGCTACTAAGTAAGGTTCTTCTAAGAGTATCTTTTTAATAATATTAGCTTTTAGTAAGAGGTCTAGAATAGTATCTATCTCTATCTTATCTTATTAAAATAAGAAGTATAGGTATTAGTATAGATTAGTAATATTAGTATTATTCTTAAATAGGATAGGTATATTAATACTATTATTAAATCTGCTTATACTAGGAGCAAATAATAGGTAGAAATTATTAATAAGTTGCTAAACTTAATATTTATACTCTTAGCTCTAAAAGTTAGATATATTTACAGTAATATCTAGGGGATTATTATTATATTTCTATAGTATATAAAATAGATACCTATTAGGATATTTTAGGTTAAGAGGTTTATTATCCAGGCTATCTATGCCTAGTAAATCTATAAGAGGAATAGCTAAAGATATATTAATAATAAAGAAATCTACTAATAAGGTAACTTTAATATATTATAATAAGTCTAGGCGTTATCCTTTATATATTATTATTAGAACTAATCTAAAATTTAAAAAAGGAAGAATATAGTTCTAGCTAGTAGTAATAGTTTATAATAGTAACCTATATAATAGGTGCTATAGGTTAGAGAAGAAATAGGGTTATAAAGTATAGCTATAAGATATAACTAGTAGCACTTAGTATTAAATTAGAATATTAAAACTATAACCTAGAAAAAGAATATAGTTCTAATCTATATATACTTATACTTATTAATATTATAATTATTGCAATACAGTTCACAGCACTCTCAGCCTTATAAGGCTGCAGTAGCTGTGCGCTGTGGCGCGCAATTACATAATCACACACCACAGACTATTTCACTGCACTTTCCATACACACTAATCTATAGCTAAGATAGTTACTCCTTATAACTTACTCTCACCCCTACCTATAGCTTATAATAGTTATAAGCCCAGCTCTATAGCTTATAAATACCCCTCTAACCTCTCTAAGCCCAGGAAAGGGTGAGCAGCTTTTCTCCTATTATCTTTCACCTATTTAAAATAACCTTATAATACTTAAAAAACCTTTTCAAAGCAGCCTTATAATAATAGCTGCACACTCTTTAATAACCTTTTCTCTAGAAGCAAGGCTCCAGGGCCCTGCTAACTAGCCTTGCTAGTATCTTAACCTATACTTATCTGCACAGAGCAAGGGTATTTAGAAGTATCTCAATCCTAATAGCCCTAATACTAGCAAGCCTTCTAATACTCTTAAGAGCACTCTAACTATTTAGAAGTTTATAGAAGAGCATAATAACTACCTCTAGGCTAAGTATAAGGCTAATCTTATTAAGTATAAAGTAGCCTTCTAAAAGCAGAAAGCTAAAGAGAATCCCTCTTAGATACTTTATAAGACTACTAAGTATAATAACTCTATTAATATTATTAAGAGCAAGAAGTCTAATACTCCCTAATAAACTAGTAGAGCAGGTTATACTACTCTTAAACTTATAAAGCTAACCCCACTAACCCCTATTAAGCATAAAGATATCTGAGATAAGTAGAGCAATATACTTAAATACCTCTCTGCTAATAGTATAAACCTCTTATTATAGATTACCTTATACTATAACTATTAGATACTTATCTATTAGACTATTAATATAGTCTACCTTAAAGTAGCAGGAATAAAGCTTAATAATAAGAATAATAAGTTCCAGATTAACCTTTAAAATATACTCTACCTTCTTAAATAATAACTTACCTGCTCTAATAACAGCATATAGGAATAAGTATACTAAGATTATAAGGATATTCTAAAATATACTAAGCATACTACTTAGCCTGCTAAGTAGCATAGAGAGTGGTACTATCTCTATAAGCTAGCAGTAAGCTAGAATATCACTAATACTAAGAAAAGCTATAACAGATATGCTTTTCTTAAAGCAGTATACTATAAGATAGCTCCTACTTAGACTTAAAACTAGCTAGATTTAGTTATCTAAGTAGAAGAGATTAGAATACCCTGCTTCTTGCTTAAAGAGCTTAGAATTATCCTTGCTACTAAGATCTATAGCAAGCTAGCTACTACTAAGAGTCCTAGTAGATTACTTAGAGCATATACTACCCTTATAGGCTGCTCTAACTTAGAGGATCCACCTTAAGCCTTATAGACCGCTTTAGATACTTCTTTTCTAGTAGTAACGCCTAATAAGATCCCCAGCTACCCCTATAGATAATACTATAGGTAGACTCTATGAAACTATAGCTACGTTTAACAGGCATTTATAGGCTTACTAAAAGATAGCCTTAAGAATTATAAGATACTAAAGAATAAAGTATAGTATATATAGGAGATAGTGATATTCCTATAGTAGGGCTATATTTATAATAACCTTATATATATAGGGTGGATTATAAAGAAGTCTTAGAAGAGTGGTTAGCACTTATCTAGCTGTAGCTATAGTAGATACTATAGTGGTAGCCGGGGTGGGCGCAGTAACAGGGGTAGTACTAGTAATAAAGAGCGACTTCCTAATAACATTTCCTGCTATATTATTAACTAAAGCCTTCTTAAAGATAAAAGCTAAGCAATCTAAGTTTATTTTATAGTATTTATATTCTTTAAGGGACTATATGCTCTCTCTAATAGTATTATTCTAGATAATTATAAAGCTCTCTATATTATTAATAATAAGAGAAAGCTAGTTTCTAGCACCTTTATATACTTATATAATAATAAGGTAATTAAAGTTAGTAGTATAAGTATACTAATTATTAGGAGGGGCACTTAGGTTATCCAGAATATATTTAAAGACGCCTTAATAGGTAAAAAGAGCGCTCTAACCTTAAATAATATTACTATTATTAAAAATATATATACTAATATTATCTTAGAAGCGCTCCTCTTTAAGATAGGTATCTAGTATAATAGCTATAACTGCTCTCTGTAGTTTAGTAAGCTGGACAAGTCTACTTATATAAAGCAGCTACTATATAAGAGTAACCTAGTCTTCTTTAAATATAACCCTATCTCTGCCTACCTACCTAGTCTAAGTATTCCTATAAGCAGTGCAGGTATTATAGCCCTCTTAAATAACTAGAAGCTAATACGCCCCTTATACCACTATGCAGCTAAAAGGTCTGATAATATATAACTATAGTATCTCTAAGCTAGTTACCTAGGCTAGAGCACACTTAAACGCCTCATATATAATACTTAGAAGGTGAGGATTAAGACTCTATTATATATTTAATATAAATTCTATGCTTAAGTATATACTAAGTAAGTTATCTTATATAATATATCTGAGGCTAGATCTCTCTATTTCTACTACTATATAGCTTAGAACCTCTTTAACTACTAAAAGCTTAGCAGACTATATACCTAGATACTCCTTATTAAAGATAAGTATAGTAGAAGACTCTTTAAAATTCCCCTAGTCTTAAAAGAGTATAATAAAGTATTTAAGGTATTCTAGATATTTAAATACTAGGTATAAAGATAGCAGAAACTTACTATCTATAAGATCTGCTATAATATTAAGTATACTATTATTACTATATAAGGCTTTACTTAATATAAATAATAGATAGAGAAGCTTAAAATTAATCTTAAACTTCTACTAGCAAACACTAAGGAGCCTATAAGTAGCAGAGAGTATACTAGCTTAGAAATTATCCTGAAAGCGCTTATAATACTAACTGCTACTTACCTGTTAAAGTACCTTATCTTAGAAGCTCAGAGAGTAGCAGTCTTTATCTTTAATATTAGCCTATATACTGCAAATAACTAGCAAAGCCCTATTTAGATAGAACTTAAGTAGTTCCAGAACTACTTCTAATAGTAGTAACTAGACTTTATACTTACTATGCACTAAGACCTACACCTGCACTAGAAAGGCTTATATACCTATAGCTATAAAGCTTACCCCTTTAAAGGGAGTTATAAAAAAGGTGTTAGGAGATACTATTATAAGGTTAATTCCAGGACCTATCTTAGATATCTTATAGGATATATACTAGAGATATATAACCTATATAGGATCTAGGTTTCTATGCTTAACCAGGTTATTATTACACGCAATATATATTTTAATAAGTTAAAATTCTACTCTCTAGATAATAAGAAGGAGGCTATAAATATCTAGAACACCTAGATAATTATTAATAAGGTTAAAATACCTGTTAAATCCTCTAATATAGTCCTTAAGACCTTAGAGGTGCTTAATAAAGCAAATAGTAACCTTATAATAAATAAACAAACCACTAGTAGGCTTAAGTCCTCTATACTAGCTGCTTCCTATAGTTTAGAAGTACCTTAAACTGCTACTATAATATAGTCTAAGAGTATACTAGCTAGAATACAGAGAGGACTGCTCACTCCTAAATAAACTCCCAATTCTAAAAGCATACTAGAATTAAGTTCAGATACTTCTATAATACTAGAGCCCTACTCTAAAGTGCAATATACTATTACTAAGAGTATAGACCTATATCTACCTGTTTTAAATACTTAAAAACTAGCTACTTAAGTACCTATAAAAGAGGAAAGCTTACAGTAATCCAGACAAGACTCCTCCTTAGCAGCTAAAACAGATTCCTAACCTACCTATTATTAATACTAACAGATTAACTATAAGCCTCTAATATAATAGAGTACTAGAGAGCAGTATCTAAGAGTCCTTATAACTCTTTATTTAGAAAAGAGCTTACTAGATAACTACTAGAACGCTTTCTTTATAACCTTTATACCTAATTAGCATAAAGCTATTATAGAAAGCACTCTTAGATATAAGACTCTACACTCTACTATTATAGTATATCTATAGGATAACTCTAAGATATACCTAAATACTAAGTAGAAGATAATATACTTTATAAAAGACCTCTTAAAGCCTCTAAGTAACTATTTTAAAGCTAGAAAGCTAAGAGAGCTACTCTAAGATATATTTTAAGAGGCTATAAATAAGAAAATTAATAAGCTCACAGCTAAGAGAACCTAGCATATTATTAACCAGTCTAAGGCATACTTAAAGCCTCTTTTCTTAAAGTGGGTATATATCTATAAGTTCTAAGATAACTACCTTAATACCTACAAAGCGCAAATCTATATATAAGGAGATATATAAGACACCTCCTCTCTTAGCTTAACCTATACTACTACACTCACAGCTTAAAGCCTATATATAGTAATAGCAATTACAGCCCAGTTTAACTATAAAATACTCTAATTTAATATTATTAACATATTCCTAAACACAGATATTAACCTAGACAGAGAGCCAGTTATCTACTACCTTCTAGACAGGTTTAAGCAAGCTAGCAAAGTTATAGAGCTTAATAGAGCTCTATATAGCTTAAAAGATATACCTCTTCTATAATATAAGGAATTCTCTACAGCCTTATATAAGCTTAGGCTCTCTCTATATAATAAGGAGCCCTGCCTTTTTCAAAACAAGCACTACAAGGTCCTGCTCCTATTCTATATTAATAATATCCTCGTTTTATTCTATTAAGACTATGCTTTTAAAGCTTAGAAGCTTATATAAGAGATTAAGAAACTATATAAACTATATAAACTGGGCCCTATTAAATAGTATCTCGGAATATATATTATATAAGACTAAGCAGCTAAAAAGATTTACCTAGTCTATAACTAGTATATTAAAACTATTACAGAGCACTTTAGTCTCTATAATAGTATTACTCTAAGCACTCCTATACTAGTTACTAAGCTTATAAAGAATCCCAGCAAGGCCACTATTATAGAAGTTAAGAACTACTAGTCACTTATTAGAAGTATCCTATATATAGTAATAATAATACACCTTAAAGTAGCCTTTACTATAGCATAACTCTCCCACTTCCTTATAAATCTAAGTATATAGCACTTTGCTATAGTAAAGCAGTATATATAATATCTCTATATAACTTGCTACCTTATAATCTGCTATAGCAGCTTAGAGAGTAACAAAGAGACTCCTACACTACTAATTACTAGTAACACCTTATTTGCTAATAATAAAGAGATATATAGGTTATTATAAGGCTATATAATAATACTCTTTAGAGGCGCAATTTAGTAGAAAGCAGCCTATTAAGTAATAGTTATAATATTAATAACTAAAGCAGAGCTTCTAAGCCTTAAGTATACTACTAAAGAGATAATAGCTCTTTAAAGGCTATGCTATAACCTTACTTTAAAGCTTAGAGATATTTAGAAAGTCTATTATAATAATTAGTAGACTATATAACTAGTAGTTAGAGAGGAAGAGTATATTTTAATCCACCTATAGCATATTAATATTTAGAATATATAGCTATACTAAAAGCATATAAAGGGCACTTTCAAAGTACTCTATATACTCATAGATAAGATACTAGCAGACAGGCTTATAAAAAGCCTCTCTTAAGCTAAGTTTAAACACTTTTAAGCACTACTAAACCTAGCAGATACTTACTATATTATTATAATAAAGGGGAAGCAAGTTTAAGAGTATAGAACAAAGCTCTATTAGGCTTAAAGGCTAGTAGATATTATCTGCAAAGCTATAACCCCCCTATATATAATAGCTGGACAGAAAAGCAATTCTCACAGGTATACTAGCCCTAAGCATACTAGCCCCATACCTCCCTAAATGCTAATAAGCAAAGAGTATTAATACCTAAAAGCATATATTTAATAATAGGAGCACTCCTTAGCACAGATAGCTATAATAAGGCAGTTAATAAAGCTATTAGCTATACTAGCAGGTAGCTTATAGAAAGCTAAAAGGCTTACTAAGCAAGTATACACGCTAGTAATAGTACTACTAGAAAGAGCAGTAGTTACAGAGACCTGCTAAGAAGGGCTAGCTAAAGCTAGCTCTCCTATAGTAGCCTCTAGGTATATAATAACCTAGAGCTCCTCCTCCTCCTCCTCTTTCTGCTCCTCCTCCTTCTCCTTCTCCTCCTCCTCCTTAAAAGTAGCCTAGAAGATCTAGCACTAATAGGCAAAGGCCTAGACAGATAAGTTAGCACTACACTAAATTATCTTACATATACCTGCACATAAGCATAGAATACTTATAACTTAGTTATTACTATTATAGGCCTCATAGCAGCACTTATAGAGCATAATAATAGTAGCAGAGAGGGATTAGCAGCCACAGCTAGCCAGGTAGTAGCAGTAGCACTTACTAGCACTATAGAAGCAATAACTAGAGCTCTTACCTGCAAGTAGCAAGCACACATAGCTATAATATAGGTGCTCTATTAGCTCACTAGCTCCCTCTAGGATAGTAGAGGAAGCATAGAGCTTCTTAGCAGAGCCTAGAATCTTCTTACTAGTAGCAGGGTTAGTCTTCTTCTTTAACATACTTTAACACACACCAGCTATAATCTTCACCTCCTTAAACTTATACTTAGGCTTCTCTAAACTATTATTAGTATCTCTAAACTATAAAAAGCAATATTATAAATATACTAACAGGCTTCTTCTTATTCTTATTCTCTTCCTCCTTAATAGAGGGAGCACACTTACACTTACCTATAAGCTTCTTCTTAGAAGCCTCAGCCTCCTCTATTAGAAGAATATTATTAGCTTCTATAATATTAAAAGGCCCTGCTAGATAGCAATAATTACTAGAGAGGCTATAGAATAGCAAAATAAAAGACTTATACTTATTACTCTTATTATTCTTAGCCTCCTCCTACTTAGTAAGAGCAGCTAGCTGCTCCTGCTCCGCCTTCTTCTTAGCCTTATAGGTTACCTTAGCCTTAGTAACACAGTTAGCAACCAGCATCACAGATTATTTATACTTAGAGGCTATTTTTAATAATAGTATTAATAGATATAGATAGTTCTATATAAAGATAAGCATTAGTAACAGTTAATAATATATATAATGATTTTTCACGCATATAAAGGGTTAACTTACAATTATTATAGTGTTCCAAGCAGAAAAAGGAGGAAAAATTAAAGTAGAGGGCAGTATAAGTAATAACTACACCCACCTAGCTGCCTTTACAGGCAGTTAAGTGCTACTAATAGGATTCTGCTACTTACCCAGATTATATTACTATTACTTAAGTTACACATTACTTATTTACACTCTTTAAAGCACTTATAAGGGATATTTTTATTTATTTTACACCTTTAAAGCTATTTATAACACTGCTTTATCTCTTTTATATATATTTAAAAATAGTTATAGCTATATATAATAGCAGATTACTATATTAGCAATATTTGCTATGCAGCTAGGAGGTGTATTATAATATAGTTCACAGCACTCTCAGCCTTATAAGGCTATAGTAGCTATACGCTATAGCGCGCAATTACATAATCGCACACCACAGACTATTTCACTACGCTTTCTGCGCGCACCAATCTATAGCTAAGACAGTTACTCCTTATAACTCACCCTCACCCCTACCTATAGCTCATAACAATAATAGTTAATATAGTATAGTTAAGATAACAGAGATAGAATTACTATTATCTATAACTAGGTAATTATTCTTATATAGGTTACCCTAATAGATATAAAGGGTATATTTATATAAGAAATACCCTCTAAGAATAAAGTTATAAAATATAAAATTAGTAATATATATTAGTTTATTAATCTTAAGGATAAAACTATCTTATTCTTATAGAATAATAGAAATAGTAGCTATAGAGGAAATTAAAGATCCTCTCTAGCTAATACCTCTAAGTTAGAAAAGTTTATAGGATTTAATATTAATATCTAGATAATACTTATTTATAAACTTTTATTTAATTAGTAATAGAGCTAAGCAAATATCTAGCAGAGCAGTATATCTAAGACCTAATAGGGTATAAATAACTATATTTAGATAGGAGTAAGAGTTAAATTAGTAAGATATTTTATTAACTATAAGAGATATATAAGTCTTAGTATAAGTATAAGAGGGAACTTAGATTATATATTTAATATCTAACTAATCTAAAGCCTTATTAATTATAAATAGAACGCTTAGTATAATCTGTTTATCCTCCACCTATAAAATATTATTTTCTAAGAAAGATTCTAAATCAGGAATAATAGAGAGTGAGATAGTATATTTCCTATATAAATCTATATCTACTTTAGTTATAGGTAATATTAGAGGTTTAATATTAAGAGATAAACTTAATAGAAGTAGAGGAGTTTATATATTATTATTAATAGTAGTATAATAGTTTAGTATTATAATATAGGATATTATAGGTAACTTCTAGTTTTATTTAGCCTTAATATAAGATATCTTTATAGTAAGAATATTTTTATAATAAAGTACTAGCAAAGCATACTCTATAATTAGCAGTTACTAAGAGAGTTTAAAGACTCTAAATTAGAGAAGGAGTTATAGAAGTTATAGCTATTGTTATAGTAGAGATTATAGCAAGATAATAGAGATCTAGATAGTAATTAATTATGAAGACCTTTAGTAGTAATATAGGCTTTAATAGGTTAAGAGAACCTATTACTATTAGATTAGTATCTTTAATATATAGAGTAGTTAGCTTCCTGCTTATATTAATAATTATTAATCTATTCTTATTAATTATTATAATTAGGGTCTAAAGTTAGTATACCAGGTTAACCTAACTTATCCTTTAATAGTTTATCTTTATTATAATAGTTCTAAGAGTTATTCTATTTATTATAATATTCCTAGCATATCTCCTAGTTATTATATTAGGGGTAGAAGTTATTATATTATTAGTTATAAGGTCTGTAATTATATATTAAATACCTGCCTTAGTTCTAGTCCTAGTAGTGATCCTGGTTATAATTATTATAGTATTAATTATAACCTTATTCCTAGAAGTAGTTATTATAGTATTAGGTATAGAAGTTTTAATAATCTCCTTATAGGCAGTTATTATAATTATAATATTAATAATTATCTACTATATTAAGCTTTTTTTAAATCTATTCTTAGAGTTTATAGTTTTATCTCTAAGTTGCTTATATAGTATACTTCTTAGTAGAAATCTGAGATTTAAGGTTCTAGAAGGTGTTATAACTTATAAGGGTATTAGTAAGCAGCGCTAAACGTGCGCCGAACCCTCGCAGAACCCTCATAGAACCCTCGCACATATATACATACTTTAAAAGGGGCTCCCACACTATTAGAGAAGAAGCTAAGTTATACTTAATATACTACTATATACCTATTATTATGCAAAGTTATTATTCTTTCCTAGTCTAGGCCTTTAGCTATACTTATAACCTTATAATTATATAACTTCTATCTCGTCTTAAGAAGACTAGCCTGGAATAATAACTATACACCTAACTACCTGTTATACTGTTACTAATACTAGCGCTAATAGTGAAAATTCTTTACTAGCCTTATCCACTATACTTACACCTACTATAATAACTGCTAATATAGCTATGCTCTTAACTATAACTATAAATATACCCTTAACTATACCCTTAACTATATTATTAAGTAATATAGTTATTATAGAGCTTTTATATATCGTCTAATACTAGGGTTATAATTACACAGACCTTCTATATACCCTTACTGCCTGCACGCTAACTGCACGCTAATATAAGCACCCTTTAGCCTACTCCTATACTACCCTTAAAGAGAACTCTACTCCTATATAAGTGGCAGATTAGCTTACTACTATATAGGATATAAATACCCTCTATGATACCTCTAATAGCTACTATATATAGTGGGCACTTATAAAGATCTTACTTATACTCTAAATATAGTAGTAAAACTATGCTCCTACTCTTAGCTATAAGGCTATATAGGCTAACTTCTTAGTATTTGCTTGCTAATCCTATATTAACCTAGCCCTCTAAGAGTAGTAGCTATATAGCCTACTCTATAAAGCCTAATAGAGTATAGATTAGAGCCCTCTCTGCTTCTTTACTAAGTAGTTAGTAATACTATAGGTATTAGGAATATCCTATAAGGATAGCTATATACTAGCTTTTTTCTTCTTTTACTACTTAAGCTTATAGGTTTAGAGGAACCTAGAGTAGTAGCAGTTTAATAACTAGAAGCTGCTAGATATAGCTATAGCTACTGAGAGAGCCTAGAAACTATATTATAAGTAGTATGCTATTACTAAAGTATTAGAGACTAAATAGTCTAAATAGCCTGCAAAGACTGTATATCCTAGAGACTGTATAATATGTGGCTATATAGGCTATACTACTAATAAGTGCTAGAGGAACCACACTTATATTATTTGCTTCTAGAAGGGGTATATAGAAGATTGCTATTACTAAGCTAGTAGTAACCTAGTGCTAAAAGTACTAATAAAGGCGCTAAAAGTATCTGTAAATACTATATAGACTATTAAAGAGGTTAAATACCTTAATTTGTTAGAGGATAACTACTAAAGATTGCAGTTATATAGCTGCTAGTTAGCATATAATTAGTATATCCTTAGTATTACTAAGATATATAATAGTAATAGGTATATATTAAGTTTATAATAACCCTGTGCTAGATATTATATAGTTATAGGTATATATTAAGTTTATAATAACTCTATGCTATATTTACTATAGGTATATATTAAGTTTATAATAATCCTATATAGATATTTGATAGGTATATATTAAGTTTATAATAACCCTATTGCACTATAACTTTTACTAAATAAGCGCTAAAATAATACTGAAATAAGCAGTATTTGGATAATTAGATAATTGGATTATTTAGATTATTATGGGATATTATTTAAATAAGCCTACAGCTAAGCCTATAAGAGCCAATTTAAGCCTTAGGGACCAAGGCCTTAGAGAGGGGGGTAATTATAAGGGTATTAGTAAGCAGCACTAAACGTGCGCTAAACCCTTGCAGAACCCTTGCGGAACCCTTGTATATGCATGCACACTTTAAAAGGGGCTCCCACACTATTAGGGAAGAAGCTAAGTTATACTTAATATACTACTATATACCTATTATTATGCAAAGTTGTTATTCTTCCCTGGTCTAGGCCTTTAGCTATACTTATAACCTCATATAACTATTAAGGTAGATAAGAGCTACTAGGTCTAGATCTATTTCCAGGATAAGATATTAATATTAGCTATCTTTATTATATTTGCCTGCCTTATTATATAATCTAATCTTTCTATTAATATATATCTATAATAGTAATATATCTTTATTAGTAAAGATATACTTAAGCTAATTAGCTTTAATAAGTATAGCTCTATAATCTTTCTAGAAGTATTCTAGGAGTAATATTTTTTATAGGTTAAGGTTAGAGGTTATCTTAATATACTAATAGTAAGAAAGTAAGTTAAACTATTTGCTACTATCTATCTTCTTTATTAAGATACTATATCTAAGTATATAAGTAATAATATTAGCTCTATATAGTACTATAAAGTAGTTAATCTTACTAATATATAAAGATACTAATATCTTAGTGCTATTATATATAAATATCTCAGGCTTTAGTTTTTTCTTATTAATATAAGGTTTATATATATATAGCTATTAGTAATTATAGGAATAACTAAAAAGGCTGTTCTTATAGGCCTGGAAAGAAGATAAATATCTATTACTATAATAATTAACTAGCTACTATAATAGCTATAGAGTAGAGAGATAATAGAAAGAGATCTCTAGTTAAGTGGGGAGTTATTAGGAGTAGCCTTATATAGAAAAGGGTATTTAAGAAAAGAACTAAGAGAAGGTAATAGATATAGTATTAGGATAGGATAAGTGGAACTTAGCAGTGCAATTTCTAAGAGAGCCCTCTTAGCATACAGGTCCATTATAGAAGAACTATAGTTAAGGAGAGAGGAGGAGCATAGAGGGGGAGAACTTATCTTTAGTATTATTAATACCTTAATACTTAATTCTTAAGTTTTTCAGATTTTCTTAGCAAATTTATGCTCTTTTTTAGTGATCTCTTTTAATTAAATCTGCAAATTACTTTGCATATCTTTTAAGCCTATTTTTATTATTCTAGCCCATTTATGGGTGGAGTTATATTATTTGCTATCCTTTCTGGCCCTTATAGTCCCAGCCTTTATTAATAGTACCCAGAGGCAGATTCTTTTACTCTTTTTAACAGCCTTTAAAGGCTTCTCAGAGAGTGGGGTGCCTTTATCATATCTATATATCCCCGCTATTAACACACATACACATATAACCGATCCACTTTAAATATAATAATATACCCAAAAAATCTACAAATAACAAAGAACAATAATACAATTAACAGCTAACACAGAAAGACAGAAGAAGACATTTACAGGCCTATCTCAGTTTATAAGAATAGCAATAGCTATATATTCTCTTAGAATTAAGGTAGGAATAATAAAAACCCTGATATACTTCCTTCTATATACTATTAGCAGGTTCTAGCAAACATACTCCCTTTTCCCCTCCCTTATATACTTTTAATACCACTATTATTTAACCAATAAGTTATAGCTAGAGCAGCTAAGATAGCTATATTTAAGACTAATATAGTAATTAGCAGTCTTACTAAGCTAATAAGTGCAGTAAGATTAACTAGATTAGTAAATAAATACTAATAAACCCCTTACTAGTATAGCCTTAAATACTAAGAGCAAAGAATACTAATATTTAAAATATTCTAATATAGTAAAGCTATAAAGTCTTCTAAGATAGGAGCATTATCAGAGAGACCCTTCTATATTAAGTAATAAGACTTAAAGTAGATCCACAAAAGCCTAGAGTAGCAAGATTAAGGTTAAGAAACCTTTCTATATTTATTTAGTTTATATTATTTTTCCTTTTTTATTATTTAAAAGAGTTATAATTACCTACTTTATCTTTCTATTTAGAAGATATTATAATAATAAATTCACTTTTCCACTTAGAAAGCTTTATTACTTTAACTATATAATAACAAACTTAATATTTACAGGCCTATAAGTATTATATCTTCTTCTTATTCAAATAATAACTTAGATACTAGATCCTCTTCTAACAAGGGAAAGCAGCCTAAGGAGAGGTTTACAGAAACTTTATTCAGCAAGATATAACTATAAGCTATAAAACAGCTAGCTTTTAAAGATAGTATAGATAGGTTTATAAATCTCTCTCTGGAAATAGGGGTAATACCCTCTAGTTCTTATTATTTATCTAAAGGGATATATACTAATTAAGATATTATAGTCCTAGCTAACCTTTTAATAAGATATCCTACTATAGCTATAATAACTCCCTACTCTACTAATACACCTAAATTTATTAGAACTAATATCTTAGACTTTATTATAAACTATAAGAGCCTTTCTAAGCTTTGCTATAAAACTAATAAAAACATAAAGAATAAGGTCTATATATATAGTTCTAGTAACTATTAAGATATAGTATAATCCTATATTAATAAGACTAAAACCTAGAAGGAAGCTAAGGAGAAACTTCTTTACTAATTTGGATTTGCAAACCTAAAGTGTTAACAGAACCCTAATAAGAATCTTTAAAACCTAGTTATAGGTTCTTGTATTAAGGATAATAACCCTTTATAGGTTATAGCATTAATTACTACTATTTACTAGCTTTAATAGAGGGCTATTCTGTATAGAGATCTGGAACTTATAAATACTAAACTTATTTGTATTACCTACTACTATTTTTCAGAGAGAGTAATAAGAGCTATAGCTCAAAGTCTTAACTGCTAACCTACTAAAGTTATTTCAAAGTAATAGGTTATAGTTAAAAACACTCTAATTAAATAGTCCACTACTTAGCAGAAACTTTAGTAACTATTAGACCTTATTAAGCCTAAACCAATAACTACACTTTAAGTCCCTGTAAAGATAATTCTAATAAGGCAGAGAGCTAAGGCTAAGAAACCTTCTATAGCACAAACTATAAGCTTAATTATTAACTCTCTTATAGAGAACTTTAAAACTCTTAATATTAACAGAGCTAACTATAAGATAAATATTCTAAGCCTTATTAAGAGAGTTACTAGCTAAGAAGATAATACTTTTAACTTAAACGCTATAGAAGCTACTAAACCTTATAAATAATAATCTCAGAATAATACGCAGACTTAATATCAGTAACAGCAGTACTACTACCTATAAGCTAGTTATAGCAACTACCAAAGCAGCTACTAATAATATTAAGAGTTTAAAAGAGGTAGAGAAAGAGGAGGCTATAGAGGCTTTTAGTAAGAAAAACTATAATAATATATACCTTTTTAAGCTTTTAGATACTACTAGTTTTATAGAGCAGTAGCCTATATTATTATTAGCTATATTAAATACCTTAAAGCCAGCTAAAAGGGAGTCTGCTATTATATAGCACCTTTCTACTTTATTAGTACCCTTAATTCTAATATCTAAGTTAAAACAAGTATTATTAATAAAGGCTACACAGCTAAGAGAACAAACAGCTAGATAATTTTAAGGCATATTCTCATTAATAAAAACAGCTTCACAAACTACATAGTAGCTGCTAGCAGAATAGTAGAGAAGTAGTAGCCAAAACTAATAGAAGAAATTATATAAGTTATTAGTTATAACAAACTATACTCTAAGCAATCTATTAACTTTACAGATTAAAGAAAGGACGCAACACAGTTATATAACTTTATTAATATAATATTCTTTAGCTTTAAGCCTAGAAACCAGTATATTAATCTGGTTAAAGATATTACTACTATAGAACAGATAAAGGTAAAAAGCTATTACTTAGAACCTTATAACACTTATATTTAATAGGCCTCCTAAATAGCAAACCTACCCATAGTCTGAGATCCTCTAATTCAAATTACCTAGCAAGTTACCAAACTTCCTAATAATAAAGAAGATACTAATAATATTATATTACAGAACACCCTAGAAAAGCTAGTTAAATAACAGAAATAAGAAGAGCAAGATAAGCCTCAGATTTAACATAGCAATTTACAGACTAGCTGCATACTTATACTAAAGCTATATAGTAAGAGAGTAAACAGAAAGATAGCTATTCCTAAAGCCTTCCTTTATTAGAACTAGCCAGACTAGAACAGAACAGTTTATAATACTGCTAAAGTAATAATTAATAAGTATAAGAATAAATATAATTTAAAGGCACAGAAGGTCTTTATTTCTGCTAATATTATACTTCTAAATTAATTTAACAAAACAGAAGCTAGCAACAAGAAGCTATAAAAGCAGATAGACTAATAGAATAATAATAAAAACTATTCTAAAAGCTAAGCAACTTTAGCTGCTATTTCTATAATCTTACCTAAGAATTCACAGACCAAGCAAGCATAGTTTAACTGCTATATAATTAATCCTATCTTCAAAACAAGCACTATAACTGAGAAATAGAATTCTATGCTTCTTCCACCACTAAGGCATATTACTATCCTAGACTTTATTATAACCTACTAGTAGATTATAATTACCCTTTATAGCTCTGCAAATATACTAATTAAGAGAATTATTAATAGTAGCTTAGTAATTAATCTTATTAGCAAAGAATATATCAGGTACCTAGGCTTATAGAGCAATATAGTTAGAACTAATATAGAAATCCGCGGAATTACTAATAAAGAGCAGAAAACCTAATTTACAGGCATAATTATAGATAATATCTATATTAGAGGCAATATAATTCAAGATATTAGCTTCTTTATCTTCCCAGAAAATATCTATAACAAGGACTTAGTGCTAGAAGCCCCTTTTATCTTAAAGACCAGGATAATCTTAGATTATATATAGAACTAGATTATTAGAGTCCTTTAGTCTGGAAATATTAAGATTAATATCCTATTATTATTCTATATAGGAGACTTAACTACTCACTTCCCAGAAATCATTACTAAGATAAACTGCTTTATCTCTTTATAATATTAATATACTCTTATATCTCCTATAAAGAAGGGGAAATAGAGGCTACTACTAATAGACCTAATATAGTAATAGGCTTAGAGTTTATAGAAGATAATCAGCAAGTTAATAAAGTTAAAGATAAGAAAGAGTTAGATATAACACTAAATAGCATAAAGGTATATTAGAATATTAAAGTGATTTAATAAGCATTTAAGGGCTTATATAATCTGCTAGAGGAAGTTAAGCAATAAATAGAGCTAGATAAAGAAGTTATCACTATTTTTAAAGAATTTAGATTAATTTTTAATAAAATCCTAGAAACTATAATTTAAGAAGAAGTTACCTCTAAGCTTAATAATATCTGCAAAGCAATTATAAGCACTAGATACACTAAAAGATATAACAGTTATAGTATTAACTATTAGTATTATATTTATAGACCTAAGAAGAAAGTAGCAAAAAAGAGAGTGCCTAAAAGGAAGTATAAATCAGCATATTAGAAAGAAATTAAAGTTATTATAGCTATAGATACTATTTTTTCTTATTATTACTATACACCTATATAAATAATACCTATATTACTAATAGAAGATATTAACATACTATATAAGATAAAAGATAAGAAGATTTAACCTATTAATAATACTATATCAGACAGTTTAACTCCAGATAATAACCTAGAGTAGAAGCTAAAAGCATAGATAAGAGCAGAAAAGAATATAAAGCTAGATCTTAACACCCTATTTACTAGCCTAATTACACTAAAGTTTTTAAGTATTAAGCTAGAAATAAGACTTATAAAGACCCAGTTAGAGGCTATCCTAAAAACTATTAATTATCTATAGCTTAAAGAAAAGAAGCTTTTTATAGCTATTCTAATAGTAAGAGAGGAAGCTTTAGCCTGGAAATTTGCTTATTATAGCTCTATCCACCCTTCTATTACTCCCCTATAAATAATACAGATAATCCCACACAAAGCATAGCAAGTAAAAGGAATCCTAATATTAAGAGGGTTAGAATAGAATATTATTATAATCCTAAAGGACAGACTAGAGAAGGGAATCCTAGAGCAGAGTTATATAGCATATTATAATTTATTCTTCCTCATATATAAGAAAGATAGTAAGATAAAACTTATTAACTCTATAATAAAGATAAATATAGTTATAATTTAAGATATAGCACTACCCCCCTCTATAAATAACTTTTTAGAGGATTTTACTATATACTAGTTATTATCCCTTTTAGACTTCTTCTTAGAATATAACTAAGTCCCCTTAAACCCTATAAGCAGAGACTTAACTATATTTGCCTCACCTATTAGACTACTATATATATATACTTTACCTTAAAGAGTAATAAATTTAGTTATATAATTTATAAGAGTTATAATTAGAATTCTATATAACCTTATATCCAGTTATTATAAGGCCTTTCTTAATAATATTACTATTAAAGAACTAACTTCACACTATAATAAAGAAGAGATTCAGTCTTATCCAGAAATTCACAGATTTATTTTAAAACATTTACAGAATATTAACAAGGTCCTAGTTAATTTAGAGCTAGCAGAGTATATAGTAGTAGTAGTTAAGTTCTAATAAGCCTAGAAAGCAGTAATAATTATTAGCTATATTTATAGCACTAATAGATATTATCTAGAGGAAGCAAAAATAGTTAAGATCTGTAAATAGGTTACTTATACTAACTTAACAGAGTTAAGAGCTTTCCTAGAAATTATAATATTTTATAGATTCTAGGTAAAGAACTATTTAACTATCACAAAGCTACTCACTAATTTACTTAAAAAGGATATCTCTTTTTATTAGAAAGAGAAGTATAAGATAGTAATAGATACCTTAAAGTTAATACTTACTAAAGCTCTAATTCTTATTACCTTAAATTATAACCCTAAAAGAGAAGATATATACCTTATAGTTAATACTAGTAATATAGGATAGGGCAAAATCCTAGACTAATTTATTAATAACTAACATATAGTTTCTTGCTTTAAGAGTAGCACTTAGTCAGAACTAGAACTATCCTATAATACTAGAAAGAAGGAACTACATAGCATCCTAAAAGCCTTAAAAAGGGTGTATAATTACCTCTATAAAAGACACTTTATTCTAGAAACAGACACCTAGACTTTAGTTGCATAACTAAACAGAGCAGCTATAAACCTCCTAGAAGCTCTTATTATTTAATAGATTATATAGATTTAAATATTTAACTTTAAGATATAATATATCTATAGTATATAGAATATAGTAGCAGATAGCCTCTTATAGAAACCTTAAGGCCCTTTAGATATAATTAATAAAGAAGTAGAAGGAGAAATTAATTCTTAGATTAATTTGCAGATCTTCTTTATTAATATTAAAGCTAGTTCCTTCTTTAATTAAGCATAATAATATAGTAATATATAATAAATAGAGGAGGTCCTTACTAGAGATATATAGGAAATTATTAGCAGTATAATAACTATCCCAGACACCCTTCTTAATAATTCACAGGCCTATATAGTATATTCTTAATAGATTGCCTACTATTTAATAATATAAAGACACCCTCTAGAAATTTAACTTATCAGATACTATAATTTTAAAGTTAGAGCCCTGAACTACTATATTTAAAACTGCCTGCTTTTTACCAGACTAATAAACCAGAAGCTAATACTAAGACAAATTATAGATAACTCTAAACAGAAAAAGAAGCTAATTACTAAAGCCTATAAGAAAAGCAGTTATAGAGGCAAGTAAGCTATAGCAAGGAGATTAGCTAACTATTATATATAGAATAATATATATTTAGAAGTTAAAAAGTCTCTAAGAAGTTATCCTAATTACTAGAAGAGAAGGGCTTAATATATAGATAATATAAGAACCTATAGTTTATTAAAGAGATTACCCTTTATAAGGATTTTATTAGATATATAGAGAGTGGGTAAGTAGTATCTTATAGAGGCTTAGAACCTACTTACTAGATAGCCTAAAGCATACTAGCTCAGATAAGTAACTATAGCTAAGATTACAAAGTTTATTTAGGAGGAGGTTATCTATTAATATAGGCTATATAGTAAAATTATTATTAATAGAGGTCTAGAAAATAAGAGTATTATTATTAAGTTTAATAAAAGGTATAATATAAGGAGGAAAGTAATATTAGCCTATAACCTAAAAGCTAATAGGGCAATTAAGACTAGTTATTAGTCTATTACTTATTCTTTATTAATATAGACTAGAGGAAGAAAGGATATTAACCCTTAACTATATTTACCCGCCACTCTATTTATAGACTAATTAAGTATTTATATATTAACTAGCTTCAGCCCTTTCTACCTTTTATATAGATTTAAACCTATTACACCTATTAAGACCCTAACACTAACCTAGAGAGTTCTTAATTAGAATTTAGTAACTATATAGGAGGAGGAGATTTAGATATATCTGCAAGCCTTCTTATAACTTAATAAAGATAGAAAGCAAGCCAAAAAGATAATTAAGAGTTAATATAAGAAGACTATAAAATATAGTAATAATTAATATAAGTAAATAATAAGAAAAGAGAGGCTAGAAGTAGGCAATTTAGTCCTAGCATTTAATATTAAGAGATTAATTAATAAATCTTTAATTAAGAAGCTTAACTACTAATAGCAAAGCCCCTTTTATATCTTATTATACGCCCCTAACACCCTATTATATTAATTAGTAATATTAGCAGGAAAAGAGATTATAGGTAGAACATTTAGTAGAAATCAATTTTAGAAATTTATTTAAGCACCTAAAAAATATTAGAAACTAAGTAATATAGATATTTATAGATCTAATTTAAAGAGAAACCTAGTAAAAGTCTTCCTAGTACTAGAAAATAAAGAGTATAATAACTATATACTAGAAGAAGAAGATAAAGAACTAATAGTACCTAGAGAGATAATTAGAAATAAAGAGGAGGATATATTATAATTTATGGTAAGATTAAGATAGTATCTGAGAGACTTAGAAATAGCAATTAAAGTATTAAAAGCTAAATAGTAACTAGTAGTAGAAATCCTATAAATATTAAAGGAGAAAGAGAGGAAGTATATTAAGATAGATAATTTAAAGAACTTATAATCTTTCTTTTATTCTTAAATACTTAGTTTAATAATTTATAGTCCTATTCACACTTATTTATAAGATCTTCTTTCCTTTATCTCTTATATTTTAAAAGTTTAAGATTCTAGGAATAATATTCCCAAACTTTAGGGATAAGAATAAGAGATAATATTAACTTATTAAAATATACTACTCTATCACTAACTATCTTTTAATATAACACTAATCTATCTACTAATAACTTTAATATCTATACTAAGTATAAGATATTAGAAATCTACAGCTTCTTAATAATAACACTAAAACCCTCTTATAGATATAGCTATTACTAAACTAAATAAATAAGAGAACTAATAGTTTAAAGATAAATAGAAGAGAAGAAAAGAGAAGAGAGTATTAAAGTATAGTTACTAACCTATAAAAAGAATACTAGTATCCAGATAACTAAGAGTATAGTAATAAAGCTAATAATACTAAAAGCAGCTATATAATACTATTACTAGTAAGAAGAAGAAGGATATTTATAAAGGAGATCTTATTAATTTTATACTTAGATAGGGTTTAAAGTTAGTTTTACAAACCTATTTAGAAGATATTTCCTTTATATTCTTATTACTATTTAATAATATTTCTATTATTTCTTCCCTTTTCCTCTATTCTATAAAGATATATTTAGTTATTCTATTTTCCTTTCCTTAACCTATAACATAAAGCTCTAAGTAGTTAGCAATCTCTATAAGGTTAAAGTCTAGAGGTAGCTCTAGCATAAAAGAGTGCTAAGAGTAGGCAAACCTAGCCTCTAAGTAATACTCTTAAGCCTGTTAAGGATAAAGAGTGTTTTAAAGGATTAAAAAGTTAAATTTAGATATAGCTAATATAGCAGTATTAGCTAGGATTTAAAACTATAAAATTATTATAATACTATTAAATTCTCCACTCTTTCTTACTTTATTATTACACTTAATTCTATATCTATAGCACTTATAAATACTTAGGTTATTATAAGAGCAATTCTCTTAGATTTTATAGAAGAAGCAGTTAGCACAAGGAGTGCCTAGCATAGAAATATATTTAAAGTACAGTTTGCAGATAAAAACGCTAGTTACAGGGTTCCTCATAGCATAAGTGCACTCCTTATAACAGATACAGGGTACTATATTATAACTACCTTAGAATTAGATAAATAAACTATAAGCAGCTACTATATACTAAAAGACCTTTATCTACTATAAGCTAGAAAGAAAAGTAGTAGAAGTATAAATAAAGACTTAATAGTAAAAGTTACTAGTTCTCTTAGTTACCTTAAATATTTAATTAAAGTCTTACTTACTAAGATAAACTTTCTAGAAGGCTAGTCTTATTATATTAGCAGTCTTATTAGAAAACACCTATAGGACAAAGGCTACTTCTAAATATTTATTACCAGGAATATTAAGACAGAGCTAAGTAAAGCTTATAGCAGCCTAAAAAAATAATAGATATTAGTTAAGTAATAAGAAGTATAAGAAAAAGAGGATTACCTAAAGTTAGTTATTAGAGTACTAAATAAAAAGAGATATATTATTCTACTTTATCTAAGATATAGAGATATTAGAACTAAGTACCTAGAAGGTAGCTTTTAGAGGAAGATAATAAGGATAAGGCTAATTAGTGTTCTTAACACCTAATATAAGGAAGTTATAATCAGCTATAATAAGAGAAAGTAATTTACAGATATAAAAAGAAGAATTTAGAGGAGTTAAGTTAAGATTAAAAGATAGAGAGGAAGATAACTATTAGAGGAAGAGAAGTTAATATTAGAGAATAGAGGAGAATATTTATCTAGTTTTATAACTAGATTTCTTACTTTAATAGCTACTAATAGCTACTATTTCCTTTATTCTTTCCTTATAAATAACTACTCTAATTCACTATTAGATATATTATTAGATTTTTTATTCTAAGTTTACTTTACCTTTATTAGAGCTAAGAGAGCTAAGAGAGAAAGAAGTTAATTATTCCTTTTATAAGATACTAATAAATTACTAGTACTTTAAGGTAATTAGCAGGTATAAGAGGGTATTATTAACCCCTCTAGTCTCTAAAATCTTCTCTTTTTTATCTATATTTATATATACCACCTAACCTATTCTCTCAGATAGGAGATATTTAATATTAACTACTATACTATAATATCTTTAAATTTTATAACTACTCTTATTTAATCTATCTATTTAGTCTATAAATCACTTACTCTTTCCTCCTACTAGCTTTCTTTCTAAAAATATTATAATAGGAAAGATTATTTTTAATAACAGTAATACTCTAGATAACTATATTTAGAAGCTAAGATCCTCAAAGCTTCCTGCTTCTAATATTAGATAACTAATAGATCTTATATCTAATAAACTAAGTAAGAGCTAATTCTAGGCATAAAGCTAGATTATCAGAGATATATTAGACTTTAAACCTATAGAGAAACTAAAGTATTAGCTACTAATAATTAAATATAAAACTCTACCTCTATAATACTAAGATATAACTAGCTAGATATATCCCTCTAATTTACTAATAAAACATACACTTATTAAACGCTAGAGCAAAACTCTAAACACAGTATAGAAGTCATTTCCTCCTTCCAAACTGCAATATATTATCACTAGCCTATATAATACTATTAGAATATTAGAGACTAAGACTCTAATATGCTTTGCAGATATCACAGCAATTACATATTACCTCACAAGACCTATTAAAGCTAGACAACCCCTTTAGTACTATATAATTAGAGGCATAGAAAATAACTTTAATAATAGAAACCTGAGAGAGAGTATAACTGCCTAGCTTAAAAAGAAAGCTCTAGATATACTATTTATCCACCTATAAGCGCCTAAATCAAACAGAGTAATCTTTTCAAGGCTACTAATTAACTTATATAATAGATAAAATTAGTTTTATAATAATTAGTAGTCAGAAAAGAGAGTAGAGGAAAGACTATAGACTCTGATATATATTATAACTAGAGTCTTACCCAGAGCCCTAACTATTATAACTAAAGTCTTATTAAGATAACTACACCTAATTAACCTTTACTATACTAAACCTCTATTATAGGCTTCTAGCCTATATCTAGTTAACTAGTTCAGATCCTTCATATAATCTAGGAGCCTAGCACTACTAAAATAGCTTCTATAAGCAAGAAAAAGAACCTAGATTAACTAACTATTAGTAACTTTTATAAATAAAAAGCTAGTTAAAAGGTATTAGGTCTCTTTAAAGCTAGATAGAACTATTTAAGACTAGGTCTTTAAAGACAGAAAGAGGATACTAGAATAGATAGTACTAGAAGTAATAAAAGACTAGAAGGATAAGTATATCCTGTAATTTATAAACCTAAAGCCCTCCTTATCTAACAGAATAAGTCTTAACCCACCTATACCTAAGAATATTTATTTACAGACCTAACCTGCTAGTATATCTAATACTAAAACCTCAAAAAGTAATAAAGGATTATCAGAATACCTAACTATTTAGAATATAGTAATAAGAGATAAGATTAAGAAGTATAAAAGGGTAAATAATTAGTAGTAACTAATTAATTTATCAAAGCATTATAATTATTCTAGGTCTATAAAACTATTAATATTACTATACCTTATACCCTTTTTAGCAGAATAAGTTATCTTTAAATCCTATAATAACTTAGCAGTTTTTAACTGTATAAAGCCTGCTAACCCTATACTAAATAATAATTAACCTATTCTAGTAGTCCCTTAATATATATAAAATAACTAGCAGTTAGCAGATTACCTAATAACTAGATATAGGTAAGGATTAGTTATTAATAGTATAGAGAAGGTGGAATATCTTTCTAACCTCTATAATATATAAAAGACGCTAATAAGACGAGAAAATTTAGATAACTCTAAAATTATAAGCCTTCTTAGACTTATAATTAGAGGGTTTCCACTTTCTATCTATATCCCACTTTAAGAGCTACCTTAGATACCCAGAACAGAGATTATAGCAAATATAGTTAGCATAATAAGAGGAAGTGTAAGCAACCTTTAAGATACTATAGCTACCTTCTTATTACTTAATTATAGTAATAGTTATTAGATAATAATTATTATAGACTAAGTAAATAGCAATTACTTTTACTAGAACTCTATATAGGATTTAGAAAGTAACTAATAATTTATAGACACTATAAATAATCTTAACAGATAGTACTATAAGATAGGAGCCCTAGTATATCTCAGAATAATCCTATTAACCAGTTATTATATAGTTAATTTAATCTAACAAAGAGATAAGTTTATATATAAACTTAGATATATTAAATAGGCCTAAGCATTTCTTTAAGAGAGTATCTTATTACTATAATTTAGCTATATAGCTAGGAGAGATATAGAGCTCTTTACTAACACAGAAATCCCTTTAATTAACTAATATATTTCTGCTATTACTATAGAATTCTATAATATACCTATTAATATTAGCTTTGCTCTATAAGATACCCTATACAGCTAATAAGACTTTAAGAAAAATCCTTTCTTCTCTATATAACCCTTTACACCTAAACCTAGCTAACCCTCACTCCCAGATAATAATATAGGGGACTTCAGGGATAATAATAAGCCTATAATTCCCCCTCTAAGAGATTTGCCAGGGTTAGCTTTATCTAATATATTAGATAGTAAACTTAATTATCTAAAACACTAACTTTAAATATAAGTCCTCTAGATACCAGGTTAAAGCATAAGTGCTAAACCTTAATTATAAGTTATAATCACAGATATACCACCTTATCCTAAATATCCTAATATTTTAGATAAATATAACTATAACAGAAAAAACTATATCTAATAGAGAGTTAATTAATAGGAATAGATAGAGCAGAACACTCCTAAAAGGTTATATTACTATAATTTCTCACACCCACCTTAGTAGAGAGGATAGTTTTAGCTATATCAGGGTTTAAAATAGGATAAGAAATATAATAAAAAAGAGAAAGTTATAAGGCTATTATTAAGATATAGTTTATAACAGAAGATAATAGCACCTAAAGAACCTTCTTAATAGCAAAATTACCTACTAAGAAGAAACTATTAAATAGAAGGGTCTATAAATAGAATTTTATATATTTTTATATAAGTAGATTTATTTATCTGTTAAGACTCTCCTTTATAATATTACAAAGAGTCTTAAGGAGATAATTAGAATAGGATAAGTGGAACTTAGTGGTATAATTTCTGAGAGAGCCCTCTTAGTATATAGGTCTGTTATAGAAGAACTATAGTTAAGGAGGGAGGAGGAGCATAGAGGGAGAGAACTTATCTTTAGTATTATCAATACCTTAATACTTAATTCTCAAGTTTTTCAGATTTTCTCAGCAAATTTATGCTCTTTTTCAGTAATCTCTTTTAATTAAATCTGCGAATTACTTTGCACATCTTTTAAGCCTATTTTTATTATTCTAGCCCGTTTATAGGTAGAGTTATGTTATTTGCTGTCCTTTCTAGCCCTCACAGTCCCAGCCTTTATCAGTATTCTAAGAGGTTTTTACTTATCCAAGCTAATATCTAAAAGTTATAGGTAGCTATCTCTATAAGTTAGTAGTATTAGCAGGTTATTATATATAAGAAGATAAAGGTTAAGAGTTAGCTCTCCCCTTACCTTTATAGTATTTAGAAAGTAATATCTCTATTTTAGATTATAAGTCTTTCTTAGCTATCTTAGAGCCTCTTATAACTTAGTTAACTATCTATAGCAGTCTATTAGGATAAGAAGCTAGAATTACTAAAGAGCTATTATTAAGGTTATATTAAGCTAAGTTTTTAATATTTTCCTGATAAGAGGGTAATAATCTATATAATATACTAATAGCTATATTAACTTATTTATCTATAATATATTATTTCTATTATAAGTATTATCTATTATTCTATAAATCTATAAGAATATATAAAATACTAGTATCTAGTAAGAATTAATATTTAGTAATAGAGAATACTAAGCTAGTAGCTAGTTAGAACTAGTATATAGCTAGGCTGCTATATAATTAGATAGGTTTTTCTAGAATATATAAACTAGGTCTAGAATCTAATATAATACTATAATCTAGATTACTTACTATTATATTAGTCTTATTTATATATCTAATATATAGTTTAGGAAAATTAAATAGCTATTTAGGTTATTTAAGAGGTAGTTTAAAGATAGTAATAGGTACTAAGTTATTAGATAGCAGAAAAAGAGAGCTAAGTATTAATATATCTTATTATTAGATATCTACTTAAGGAGAGTATATTAATAAAGTTATAAGGTTATATAACTATTATCTAATATTTAAAGAGATATCTAATAGTAGTAAGAGGAGTAAAACTAAAGGTAATAAGCTAAGATCTTCTAGGTATATTCTAATAATATAAGTAGTTTATTTCTCTACTATCTTATTCTAAGTTATAGGTAAGAGAGATATAAGAGGTAGTAATAATTATATAAGTATATCTATAACTTTATTCTCTGCTAATAGTAAGGTTATTAGTATTAGAGATATAGATTATATAGGAGGTTAGATAATAAAAAGAGAGTAAGGTTAGATTAGAGATTAAAAGAGAAAAGCTAGTAGCTTAGATAGGGGTTTAAATAGTAAAATAGGTAGCTATTAGTTAGTTAATAGTGCTAATTTAGTAGAAGGTAACTAGATTCTTTTATAAAGGTAGTATACCTATTTAAAAGGTTTAGAAAGAGCTAAGCTTAGTTATCTCTCTTTTCTAACTATTAGGAGTAGTTATATAGTTAGTTTTAGTATAGAGACTGCCTTTAACTACTAATTAGGTCTTTAGTTTTATAAATATAGGCTATAAGAGTTTAAATCTAATAATTAATAAGAAGTTATATCTATTAGTAGTAGCTAATATAAGGTTATTTTTAGAGGTTTTATAAGTTCTAATATATAATCTAGTATAGAAGTTATATTTAAAGTAGCTAAAGTAGCCTATATAGTTACTAAATTAGAAGTAGTAATTAATAATCTATCTTATAAAGTAGTAATAATTATAGATAATATATTATTAATTATTAAGACTAGTGCTCTATATATTAGTATCACAGATATATATATAGTGTCTACTAACTAGTTTATTAATATAATATTTAATATAAAGCTTAAACTATCTGCTATTATTATATTAGCTGCTATAGCTGCTTTCTTAGAAATAAAGTAACCTTTAAAGTTTTAAGGTCTAGTATTTCCTCTTAGATAGGCTATAATATATATATAGAAAGGATATTTATTTATATTATAATAGACTTAAAGTTAAATCTCCTTAAGTAGTAGGGATTTTAAATATATCTTAATAGGAGTAACTAGATAGAAAGGGGATATAGAAGTAATAGTAATAAAAACCTTATTTATAGTATACCTAGAATCTAGAAATCCTATTTAAAGGTATTATTATTACTATAATTAGAGAGATAAAGATAAGGTTTTTAAACTTTATAATTATATTTAAAGTTAAAATAGAGTTTTAATTAAATTAGAAAGCAAAGAGGGGTTATACTACTATATAAAAAGCAGAGCTCTATAATAAATAATAAAGAATAAATAGAACTGCCTATAATAGGTAAATAAATATATCTCTTAATAAGTCTCTAGGGTGATATATCTAGTAAGACTAAATATATAGGCAGGGGTCACTATAGGAAGGAGGTCTACCCTGGTGGGAGACCCACTCCACGTCACGTGACATTGGCCTTGTTGTCTCTGTGTTTCACTAGCTTTGTCACAGCTTTGCCACCGTAGTCGCTAACCAGCAGTGAGCATGTTTTGAATAGACTTGTTCGGTATCTAGGCGGATAACCTGTAAAGCCATGGCAGCTCATGCTCAGAGTCGCGCTGATTGCAGTGGCTTGGAGGGTCTCGACGTATTCGCTCTTCTGTTCAATATTATGTGAGAGGTTCACAATCTACGGCGGGGAGGACTAAGACGCGTCAGATATGTGCCATGGTCGATGCTTGCCTTTCCATTTTCTAGAAGTTTGAAAGGTTCTCCAAACGAGAGCTGCCCAATGACATCTGAAGCCATCAGCAGCCACCAGTTAAGGACATCGGCGGAGCCGTTAAGCGCCTCGCCCTTGATTCTGTCTCAAGCCTTCACCACCTTTTCTCTGACCACAGACTGGCAGTTTTCGCGAATGATGCTGGTTGACAAAGCCCGCGCGAAGAGCTTGCGTCGGGCGCCATGTCTCTTTGGATCCTCCGTCATGGCGAAAACAACGCTTCCGATGCCAGAACCGCCCGAAAGGTCCTCGTACCACTGCGCTTCATCATTTGCTTTCGGTCTGACATTGTTTCTCGTCAAGGAATATTTTCCGACCTCAGTTTGTCTAGTTCGGGCCAACACGGACGAATTGGAATATTTCGTGTGAGGCCGCATATTTGTGACTCAATTTTGTACATTTACTTGTTATTATGTCAACAAACTCAAACATAAGTGGGCAGTAGTATTGTTAGTTTTTGTTGAGCCCCTACTAGATTATACTGGCAAATAGCGGCAATAGCCTTGGTTCTTTAAGCAGCACTGGAGTCTTGTGGTTAGGCAACGTGCCTGTTTATTACTTATACTTTCTGCACTTCTAGTGCTCTGTTAGCTTCTACGGTGTATACGAGACTTCTTACTTATATTATGTACTCCTGTTTGATTTAGAGTGAAATAATATAGTAAATGGTCTGGATTACACACCTATTAAAGGACTAGGAACTTAGCCAGCTATATGTCTAACAAGTGCCTGGACTAGCAAGTGCCTGGACTAGTAATTCGTGGGTATATTCTGGGGAACAACAATAGTCAATATTAGATGTTTGTTTTCGGCAGCCCTTCAGAGAGAACGCCTCACATCATAAGATAACGTCTCGACGCGTTGGATAAATCATGTTCGGTAGACTTAGCCGCCGTTATGTGCCTCCTGCTTCGAACGCCATAGGCCTAGAAGTGGGATTCCATAAGTTCGGGGTACCTTCGGGAGCGGGTCGAACATGACTGCATACTCTACTCATAGGGCTATTGTTCTGGCCTATGCCGCTTGGCATGCAGACATTCCCGACACCAGGGCTATTTCTTCGGGGGGCCCTTCTATTCGAGAGTCCCCGATTTTCGACTTCCGCAAAGGCCCATGCAAGTCGTTCACATCGTGACTCTTTCTTTGGTGGTGCCCAGATTGATTTGCCCAAACATTAACCAGAGTCTTGCCTAAAGTTAGGCGTCGATGGATCTATTCGTATGGTCGATGAGTTGGCAGAAATCCAATGACCTGAATAATCTTGCCACACGCTGTGTCACTCAACATCAATACTTGGATCTTGTTCCAAAGTCTGCCTCTCGTCCCAGTCCATTCTGCGCATGATTCGCTGCCCTCTTCAATTCTCACGTCAGGAGGGCTTTCCAAATTGCTACGTGGCTAGCAGGCCCTGCCCATTCTGGCGCCCGAGTGACAGGAATAACGTGGCAGTGCTGTCAGGCTCTCTGGGTGAGAAGAGAATCATGACACTAACCCTGCCATGGCAAGCAAATCCCGTGATAGCCGGCCCAATCTCGATCTTCGAATAACGCCACTAAGATCATAAGACCAAGCCAGTTCGACATCCAGTGGACTTGCTGATTACGGTGTGCGTATGCTTTTTAGACACTGTAAACTCTTGGCAAGCCCAACATTATCGAATGCTGTGTTACCCACACTGCCCGCTTTGCTCTTTTAATATATCAATCAAACAGCTGGTCCCGCGAGCTGCCCGCCGCCGAATTTCCGTATGAAGTTCGACTCCTCGAAACACAACCTCGAAACCCCAAGAGCGTGCGCTACTACGCTTCGGAATCCGTCACTCAGTTTGACAATGCCTTTCATTTCCACCAGCGATGAGCTGGCCGCCCAATGGATAAATCCAAGTGATATATCTACAATCTTATTTATTTTGGGGGGAGATATTGTCCAAAAGGCATTTTCGCAAGGTGCTGGAAAGACATATGTTCCAGTATGCTTCTCCTTTGGATGTGCGGCTTACGCTTTTATCGCACTTGTTGGGATCATTGGTGACGGCCGTTTGCTTTCCAACCCAGACTACGCCTGCAAAGTGCTCAACCTGGGATCCCTTTACGTACGGGACAGCAAGAACTTCGTTCTTAGTCGTTTGCTCCGAGACATGGAAGCAATAACAGCGCGAAAGGCTGGTCGGGAAGAGGACGAAAGCGACTACGCACTGAGAATAACGGTCTTCGACGCCAAATGGAACGGCAACGGTCTCACGCAATTTTCGTGGAGCCACATACACCTCGTAGGGGCGATTGTGACTCTTGCACAATTCGGCCTCGCGCTCATCCCCTACTTCCTCAACCGGTCGTGGAACGTGCTCCTGATTACCGCCGCAGGAACCGCGCTGGTTCAATGGACGGGAGTCCTACCTCAGTGGCGGGCCGAGAAACTGCCCAACAGACAGCGATCTTCACAAACGTTTGCGCTGACATCGGGGAACGGATCTCGCGAAGTGGTCGTGATCAATGGCTTCGGCCGGTGTCTCGACCTCGAGTCATTTGCAACCATGCCATCCCCGAGAAACAGCAGACCGTGGGAGAAGTTCATGTGGCTTTCGAATCCCCAAAAGGACAGGAACAAGAACGTCGTTGTTTCGAGAAGAGATAGCATGTTCCGCAAAGCAAAAAGATGCTACGTCTGGCCCTTTGGCGGCTTGCCTCTGGGATTCATTCTTACCCAGATTTCGATCGTTATCATCTCAGTTCTCTGGCTCTTCTTGCTCATCAATGTATCCGCCAGCAAGTCGGTACCAGAGACTTGGTGCCTTCTCGGAATTGGGGGTCTAGGCATGTTTCAAAACGCCTGGTTGGCAGCCGCTGAGATCCCACCGGAGTCGCGAAATCTGCCGTTGGAGATGGTGGATCAAATAAAGTGTAACAAGGTAATGGATGCAATTATGGACTTCCACACAACACACAAACGTGGAGAAGCATTACTGCACGAATTCTTCCCTGGACCGCTTAGAGGCGACGAGAACGACTGGTGGGAGGGACGCCATAAGGGTTACGAAGACGAGAGAAAGAACAATCCATCGAGGGCCACGTCAAGACGGAGGAGACCACATCATCTCGATCAAATGTCGTACCGAGGGTTAGACGTGGAAGCCCAAGATGGGGTCTCTTTATCTCCTCCAAGGCGAACGCCTGTCACAGGCACCAAGCAGCCTACAGGAAAGCATTCTGTGCTTTCAACAGAAAGAGTCGAGAGTAGCCCTGAGCCGGTTCTCGAAGATGGCAACTAAGACGTCAAAAGAGCCGGATAGACTGAATGGGTTACCTGCGAACGATCATCATGTGGGCGCCAGCCTCCTTTGAGTGAAAGGTTTTAGATAAACCACATGAACTGATACGCTCGCACATGCCCAAGTACACATAAGAGAAAGTCGGGGAACGACAAACTATAATATCCACAGCATCCCTTTTTTTAAAATACTAATGCGAACGCTAATAAAACTTCTGGAGTCAGACAACTCCAACTTTATCGAAGTCCTTACCCCATCGCCACTCCTCGACGTCAAATTGCACGCTGTCCTGAAGCAATCTGCCTAGACATCTTTATGCCCAAGACCTGCTTCAGACCATTCCAAAGATTCTCCTTAACGTCTTAACAGTTTTGGACGATTCTGGTGTTTTAGGTGACTGTCGATTGGAGTCGGTGCTCGTATATGCCCGACTGATTCCTTTAGGCTGTGGATGCCCATCCACGCACCATTGTTGGTCCTCGGAAACCGTTACCCCGACAGTATTGTTCCTATCGAATTCCATGTATCTTGATACGACTGAATTATGACCTCTTGTCCTGTCTTGGTCGGTGTCTCGGCTTGGTGACTCCAACTCACCGAGGCTTAGGCGAGATACTTGTACTCTTCGAATGACGTGCGTGAAATGCGTTGTTCTGAGCTTCTCGACAATATCTTCGTGAGGACTCGGGCTGCCTTTCTTTGTGTTGTTGTCTGTGTGACCCCCCGGCTCTTTCAGGGCCGTTTCATCGCTTGTTCGAAATCTAGCTCGGTCCTCCGTCGATGGTTCGTAGATTTCGACAAGAAGACCAATTTCTCCATCAACCTCGACGGGTCGTGGGCGCGAGAGTATTATACCAATCTTGAGGTTCTTCCTATCGTCTAGCCTATTTCCCAAGGTTTCGCTGAAAGATCGCTGTTGGTTGTCTTCGTCGGTAGTGGACACTTTATACCATTCCTGGAGGCCTCTCCCGACAGCCATCTTGAATGTGGCTTTTTTCCCAGCTCCGATGATGTCTTTCAGATCTTGCCTAGACGCTTGGAGGATGAATCCTGGATATCGCACGATGAGGCCTAGAATATGAAGAGCTGTTGGAAACTTGGAAAAGTTTAGGGGATTTGGATATGGTTCTTGTCCGTACGACATCCACGTTTGTGGGGCCCATCCATAACCTCTGCCGGGAAGCTTCTCCCCTGGCAGGAATATCATGCCGGGTGGAATTGAACCCCCAAGTTCTGGGTCCGCGCTCACGGCATCCCAAAAGCGTTGCATCAATTCTGCAGGTCTAGGATTGGGTTGCCTCGAGCGTTGTTCTCCGTCCAATGTTGATAATGTTGGAATAGGCACGTTCAGCAAGCTAGCTAAAGCAAGCGTCTCGTGATCCAAACGGGCAGTTGTCTAAAATTTTAATTACGTGATTAGTTATTTAACACCTGACAACCAAGAAAACACCGAATCGAGAAAACTCACCCGATATCGCGTGGCCCTCCAAGCATTGGCAATTAGCACTGCTCGGGTTTGCTGATTCTTCAACTTCGTCTTCCCTTTCGCGGTACGCTCCTTTCCCAACATGCTATGTGAGAACTTCTGTCGGATCATCCTTTCGAGGGCGAGTTGTAGACATGTGTGCGTCTTCGGGGACCACATATCGTCTAGAAGGCGCGTATGAGGGTGGTCTTCTTCTTTTTGCATGGCAATGTGAAGCTGCCGGCTTACGAAGGCTTCCTGAAGTGTCCAAAGACGTGTCATCCATGCCGAAGCCAATAGACTAGCCGCGACCACACTGCAATCTGACGCTCTATGAATATCGGCTACCAGGTGTCTGTCAATGATGATGCAATGACTGGCTTTGCTGAAAACATGGTGAATCCGATTGATGGCCGTCGTCTTGAGCTTGGATTGTTGATCGTTCTGGGGTATGGCAAGCGTGTCAAGCCAAAAGGACTGATCGCGCCCATCATCGCAATTGAAGACTTCCTTGAGGTATTCACGTATGAGCCTCAGCTGACAAGCTCGTATTTTGTTCCCGGTTCGATTTCCTAGCCCCTGAGACCAGACGTGCGAGATGGTGGCGAATGGCTCGCTGCTCCACGTAATAGCCTCAACCTTTTCGTCCATTTCGTTGCCGCTTATCTTCAAAACGGGGAAGGCGCCGTGACGGTCCTTGAAGTCGCCGGCACTCAGGATATCCGTGATCACCTCTTCTCTCGGCCCGACGAATTTGCAACTCTTGACGTCGCATTTAGGATGGTGTAGTGGGTTGTATTTCTCATGACCTTCGTCGGGTGCTTCGCAACCCTCGGCTTCGACGTAGAAGCACTTTTCAAAATTGCACCTTTTGCGGTTAAACGGGGATGGATGAACGTGGTGACTATTTTTGCTGTGCGCGGAGAAGGCAACAAACAGCAAGGTCGCGTTTTTCCCCAGTTGGCGTTCCAAAATAATCTGCGCTCGGGGGCACCATTCTGCCGTTTCCATATCGCGTTTAATGGATGCTGGCGGTCCCCAACCGCCTTCGTCGTCGTTTTGCCAACCCGAAAGCTTGACCTTGCAGTCTCGCATGCATTGTGTCAAGGCCGCTGACAGTGTCTCCCCGAATATCATCAGACACAAGTCCTGCCCCTTGCTCGAGCCGGCCGACGATTTGGGAAGCTGCTCACGCCTCGCGCCGTTCCTCGTGCTCACCATGAGCCAATCGTCAAAGTCTTCTTGCTGTGGTGTAGTCTTGTCAACTATATTGGCCGAGACAATGAGCCGAGCCAACTCCAGCAGTTGATTGAGGCGTGTGAACTTCACGGCTGCATCTCCAGGGTCGACCTCGTTGAGCTGCATCATTGAATGGTGCCATTTCTCCAGCATTTGGCTCAATTCTGTCGTCGTCAGTCGATGTGGTTCGCGTAAACTTTGGAACTTTATCGAAGATTCCGAAGTGATGCCAAAGAAAGACCTGGCGAGCTGGAAGTATATCCATGCCTGCATCAAGACTGGCAAGCGAAGGTTCCCACATTCGGCCTTGGCCTTGTTGCTGAAGACCAATCTGTAGTTCTCGTCTATTTCCCAGCCATGGTGGGTCGGAAAGATAAGAAAGTCGTACAACTGGTCGCCGTGCTTGTGCAGGCAATCGTCGAGTTGCCTGTAGTAGCCCACTTTGACCTGAGCTAGGTTGATGCCGGAGTAAGTGCGCTCTAAATGATCCATGATGGTTTCTAAGGAAGATTCACGGCAGCAATTGACATGAAAAAGCGAGACTGATCATGAAGCCTTCGAGATGTTCCTTCAAAAACTTGCAGGCTCTGAAAGAAACCAGAATTGATCAGGAAATGAGAAGACGCTACCACTTGGCCTTTTCTACCAGGGCCCCCAAAAACCTGACACCGAGACTTGCCAAGAAAGGTTGTACCGATCGTCAAATTAGGAGGCAGGATCTCCAGAGGCATATCTGCAGAGAAAGAGTTCATCACGCCTCGAAGCGGGTCCAATGCTGTATGAATTCATGGCAGCCTGCCTGAGCACACCACTTTCGTGAGGATGCCTGCCCGTGCCTCTCCACACACACCTATAGCGCAAATCTACAGGATGTAGGCCAAGGGATACCTCGATTGGCTGATTTACTAGTCGTTTATGTAACCGACGCTCTGCCCAGTCACGACGATACAGCCTCTCGGGCTGAGGCCATGTTGGAGGGTGATGTGCAGGCTCGCATGCGTCTTCTATTCGGCAACTCCGCCGCACTGTGGTAAATGCCTGCGTTGGGTAGAAAAAATGTATAGTCGAAGTATCCCCTGTCGAGCGCCTCCTACCTGCATCGAAGGTGTTCGTTCCCCATCCCCGCTCCCACCCGCTCGCTGATACAGTCAATCCAGTTTCTACCCCTTCCATCAACGACACATACATAATTGTAAACGAGGAAAGGGAGAAAAAGCTCTGCAATTTGGGCTTGAAGTCACTCATGGGCAAGGTGGGTGCTGCGTCACGATGCTGATTGCCACTCGATTGACAACCTCAAACTTGCTGACGCTTTGTTCAGACACTGTTGGAGATCAAGGAAGACCAGGCGGATGGGACACGGAGTCCTGATAATAGTCGCGAGTTCGTTGAGTAAGTCTGAGCCGCAAAATAAAAGTTTTTTGTTGTCCCAAACTAAATATTGCAGAGTCCTTCACCTTCGAGGCTTCGCAGCTGACAACCAAGGCGCGCATGGCCCCGTCAGAACCCCGAGATTATACCTCGATCCGGGGCGCGTTCCCGTTCGCTCCAAAGCAATATGGCTCAGTCAGGAATTCTGCGATGGCCACGGGTCTCAGGTCGATGCCATTGCGGAGTTAGAAAATTACCTAGGCGGTGATGCGTCATCCCCGTCAAAGGTTCCTAGACTTCTAGGAGGAAAACGACGCCCGTCTGTGTTTCTCATCATTGCGAGCGAGTACACCGCCTGGATGATTAAAGAAATATTGATACGGGCTATACGAGGTGCCAACAAAAAGGAGCAAAACGTCCCGGATCGCATTATAGGGCTCGTCTTCCAGCAAAGCAGTCAGCCGACAGATGAGGCTCAACATGATATAGTGAAAACCCTGGAGAGCATTGGAGTCACTTCGGTGAAGGATATTGAGGACGAATTCGACAAAACATTTCCAAAGTCCAACTGCATGGGTCGTTTGCGAAACGCCACCTGGATGTTGCAGGGAGACGCGAGGGCCATGGATGAAATGCTTCCGACGTTGCTGCAAGTTTGTTATTCGAGATATGCGGCTCTCACAAATGACTCGAAAGGTCCCAGTGAGATGAACGGTCTTCGCAGTCGTGGCAGCTGGAGTATCGGAGACGAAGTGAAATTACAAAGCATGAAACCCTACCTGGAGGGATATTCAGAGCAGAGGTCACCGTCGAGGCCGAGCGATCATCAGCCATCGTCGATGCAAGCCGACTCTGACAGTTGGCTGCATGCGGGAGACCTGAAAAATGCAATGCGAATCTTGGATAGTCCCGCAGCAAAAGAATCGGCGACATGGGACCTGAAGCGTGCGCGAGCTCTTGCCCTTCACCAGCTTGGCCGTCACCGAGAGGCCATCAAAGAATTGGACGAGATCTTGGCTTCGGCTGCAAAGGATCCGCCACGGGATCACGAGGATCCGGACATGCTCAAGACGGCTCGGAGCGAAACATTGCACCTCCGTGCTTCCGTGCTGCTCAGCTTTGGGGCCTATTCCAAGGCCTTCGAAATCATACAACAGGAGTGGGCGTCTTCGGAACATGACTCTTATTCTATTTGGCAAAATCCATCATCGAAGCAAAGATCCATGCGCATACGTTCAATCAATATCTGTCGACTTCGCGCTCTTGTCATCGCTTTCTGCGGGTTTCCATTCGACTTTGACGGCGTCTCAGAGGACATGCTTGCCAGAGCCGAAAGGGAATGCAAGTCCCTCAAGGAATTTCCGTTGGAGAAAAACGAAAAGATTAGTCAATCTCAACGGCTAGAAGGCATCGCTGTGGATATCTCGCTCCAAGTCGCGAGAGGCAGGATCTTGATGCTGCAAGGGAGCTACGAAGAGGCCTTTTTCATTGTTCACAAATGTCTGAATCATGCCACAAGAGAATTGGGAGAGGGCCACTTCTGGAGTCTAGAGGCAGCGGTTCTCGCCAGCAGCCTGATGGTGAAGACGTCACGGGTGTTCCGGGGAAGAAAGCTCTGCAGACGGGCTTTGGACAACATTGAAGCTCAGTTCGGTGACACTCACCTGTTGGCACTGGAAGCAGAGTATGTTATGGTATCCGCCACTCAGGCCGAAGGGCTTTACACACGAGCTCTGAGCAAAGCCGAGGCTCTTGGTCAGAAGGCTGACGAAAGCGACGAACTCATTGACAGACATCCTTTCAAGCTCAGATGCCAGAGACTGCTTGCCGTCTCCCATATTTGCGTAGGCAATTACTTGAAGGCGCAAAGAATCCTAGAACCAGCGTTTGAGAAAGCCAAAGAGCAGCTGTTCAACGGGGAAAGGCATCCGATCGCCATGAGGCTGCAATCGGGTCTCGCGCTTGCACAGCTTTACCTCGGAGAGACAGGCAAGGCTCGTGCAAGTGTAGAAATGGCATTGGGTAACCAGCTAAAGCTCTATCTTGATATCGACCATGGTACTATCAAACGCACTGAGGCTGATTCACCAGGTAATTGCCAGATGGAGCAAATAGTTTCAGTTTGTTCGGGGCGGTTTCTACATCCCGTTGAGTACGTTACCGGCAAGCGCCAAATGACACATCCGGATATCCTGAGCTCATTCTTCACCCTCTGCAAGATCGAGTTGAGCAAGACACCACCGGATAGGATACTCGTCTTGGAGGTTCTCTACATGGTTCACGACTCTGCACTGAAAGTCCTGGGTCCATCACACGACCTGAGCTTGGATTCGGCAATTGCCTTGGGAAACGTGCTGGCATCACTTCAGCAGGATGAAGATGAACTCGGGAAACTAAGGTTGAAAAAGGTGGATGCAGGACGAGACGCGGACGAGTTCTTCAACTTTGTATCTGACCAGGGAAGCGATGACCACGGCGGAGATCAGCCAGAGCGTCATGAACTGGGAGATGATGACCCAAAGCGAACGTCACTGATGCTAGGAAATGACTACGCTGAAATCAGAAACAGTCGGCCAGAGCCTCACCTCGGAGCAAACCATCCGACCATCCTTCGATCGATCGAAGCAGCGACCTCTACCAAAGCTTTCAGTCTCGGGGAGATTGAGAATACTATGAAGAACGCGAATGGCTTCAAAGAGGTTCTGAGGCGCATTCTCAAAGAGCAAGGGAACAAGCCTGGCTGGAACCACCCTGACAGATTGCGAACTATGTTGTCGCTGTTAGCCATGCAAATCATCTCCAACGATGACCGAGAGACTGTTCTCGAGACGCTCGAAGACTTGATCAGACGGCTCGAGGAAGTCCAGGACCAGAGGCACCTCGAGTGTCTTTTCATGAAGGACAGGGCTACGCAGCTGCTGCTCATGAACCATGATACGTTTCAGGCCAGAGCCAAAGAGCTTTTGGTCTCTTTGAAGGAGTCGGTTTGTCAAGTTAAGATGGACGACAGGTGCGCCACCGAGGCTCTGAGATTGTTGGAAAAGCGTTGTGAGGAGGGGTTGAAGTCACTGGAACAGACACGCACATAGCAATCTAGGTTAGCGTTGGCAAGCTTGTGCTTTTCAAACACAACCAATGGGCAACTGCCTCGAAGTGGGTGCCACCCAGCCATGTTCTTCATTAGACACAGTACTTCCTACGACTTATCTTGTCAAACGACTTGAAACCATGAAAATAGCCACATCAGCAAATTGGGGCAAGTGTGGCATGGCAGCTCCACATCAATTGCAGGGTGTGAAAGCCATCACAACCTCAGAGGTGCGCTTTAAATGAGAGAAGTAACTACTACTATAGGCCTGGAATAACCTTAGTACCTCTAATTAAGTAAGATGCATAGCAAGAGACTTTCCAGGGACTCTTTAGGGTTACTTTAGGGTAACTCTAGGTATTAAAATAGTAAAGTTATTCTAAGTAATCTATACCTTGAGTATTAATAGTATGAGCAAGGTGACTATGGTATAAAACGCTTGGCATTTTGGGCAACAACCTTTAAAGCGAACCTCTGTATATATATAATGTGCCGATAGCATTATCCCCTAATTACAATGTCTAATCTCTAGAACCAACATCCATGTCCCAAACGGTCGCTCTACCATGATATACAAATGCCTTCATCATCCACACCGACTGAGTCCTCACCTCGGCACCCAAAACCCTCCATTCCCGAAAGCCCGATCCCTCAACGCGGCCCCCTCCGTCCTGACCCCGGCCAAGTGCACCGGGATCCGATCAACCTGCTTCTGCACCCTCTCCCTCGTCTCGACGTACCTGTCCGCCAGACTCATCTCGCTGCGCGCAGTCCTCATCCTCTCCCTCGTCTCGACGGGGCCCCAGTTCTCCCTGCTCAGGCTCGCCACCGCAACCAGCACGTCGGCCCCGTACGCCTCGAGCGCCGCGGCGGCGTCGTCGGACCCGGCGCCCGTCGTCGTCGTCGTCGTCGTCGTCGTCGACGGCCGCAGCTGTCCCATGACCAAGACCTTGAGCCTCGTCTCCAGGAACAGCGCGCCGCCGAACTCGTGGACGAGGTGCACCGTCGCGACGTTCTTGGCCGCGACCCGCGGCGTCGCGTACGGCGCCGGCCCGACGGTGATGATGCTCTCGTGCCAGTCCGTCGAGACGTGCTCCAGGCCGCTCCGGGGCACGACGCGCGCCCAGCCAAAGTAGACCCCGCGCATGCGCATCCTGACGTCCTCGGGTACGTCTGAGAGGTTTGCGGTCGGGACGCCGAGTTCCATCCCTCCTCTGCCGGTGCCGCGCACGATCCTTCCGTCGAACTTGATCGGGAAAGGATCGACGGGGCCGGCGTCGGGGCCGATCACCTCGGGCGGCGCCTCCTGGAATCCCGCCTCTCCGTCCTGCCACGGGGCATACCCCGCACCCCTGGTCGTGGCATACTGCTCTTCATACGCCGTGACAGTGGTCTTGATTCCCGACTTGTCGATCCCAGACTTGGCAGTAGCAATATGGGCGGCGTGTTTAGTCACAAACTTGGCCGTCTGAAGCTTCTTCGTCCTGGCCTGTACCACAGCAGCAGCGGGTCCGATATACCGATTCGCAACGGTCGTGGCGACGATCGACCCAGCCTTGATGCCGAGCTCAAGCGGCATGCTCGCCAAGCTCGCGCCGCGAACGACGCTGGCATCCGTGGACGTGCTAGCGATGCGGAAAACAGGGCTGGGGCAGAGCACCTTTCTCTTACTATTCCCCCCGTCGCCGCCGTCGCCGCCGCCGCCGCCGCCGCCGCCCGTGCAGAGAACGAGGCGGAAGTAGCCGTCGTCGGCGGCCGCGGGGATGCGAACGACGTGCGTCTCGCGAGGCACGTGCTTGCCGAGGTTCTTGGGCGCCTTCTTGAGGAACTTCTTGATGTCGCGCTGACACCCCCTCTCGTCGCCGTCCGGCATGTCCGCGGGCGTGGCCCGCGCCGAGGGCGTGACGTCGAGCCAGGAGTCGTTGGCGCCCACGAGGGACTTGAGGTTCATTCCCATGTTTCCGGAGAAGCCCTTGCGCTGGAGCCACACCGTCCGCGTGGGCGGCAGGGGCGCGTCGGAGAAGATGGTGACGGTGACGGAGGTGGAGGGGCCGCGGTACCATACGAGGGCGGTGGAGTGGCGGAGGATGGCGTGGTGCTTTGTGTATTCGAAGGGGTGGCTGATGAGGCCGCCCGCGAAGTACTTGGTCTCGTCTAGGGCTGTCTGCCAGAAGGTCTTTTCTTTGGTTTGGGAGTCTGAAGAGGGGGCTTCTGAGGAAGCGTAGCTTGGAAAAACGGGTGGGCGGCCGAGGGGGAAGGTCTCTGCTGACGGCGGACCGACGCAGAGCGCAGGTGAAGCTGGAGGCCTGTTGTGAGACGCTACGGGGAAAGTACCGGCGTTTTGCGGAGGTGGGAACGGCGGCGGCGGTGGGATCTGCTGATGAGCTGCATTTGCACTTGAGAAGGTGTCTGATTTGGCGGGAGGAAAGCCTGGTGGCGGCGGCGGCGGCGGAAATTCTTGATGAGACGCAACAGAAAAGGTCTCTGACTTCTGTGGAGGCGGCGGGATAGAAGACAGAGGCGACACTGGGGAGACGGGAGAAGCCGGCGGACGGTAAGGACGATACCGCGGCTCATTGAACGTCTCGGCACATGCAGGAGGTCCGGGGAACACCGGTCCCGGGCTCGGTGGTGCAGGAGAAGGGAGTCTTCCTCCGGGGCCGGGAGGTACAACGTTGAGACGCCCGCCGTAGTCGACGCCAGGAAACTCTTCGTAAGCCGGTGGCGGGTCGTAGATTGACGGAACCGCCGAGTCCCTCAGATTCGGCGTCGATCGCGCGCCCCTAAGCACCGGTCTGCGACTCGGAAAGGGGTCGAAATCGGGAGGTGGCGGCATCGGCGGCGGGCCGGGTAGCTGGCTTGGCAGGGGTTTGCGCCTCACTGCCGCCGTTGGGGCCTGCGTCTGCATGACTCCTGCAGGTGCTCTGATGCTTTCATTCACTTCTCCAGACTCGCTGTCTATTTCGGGGAGGGTGTTGATGAAGAACCGGATCCTAGACAGTGAAGAAATGTTGAGAATTCGGGAGCCCCTGAGGCGGAAGATGAATCTGGAAATGTCTCATCACGTGTCGCCAAGTCGTTAAACAGCCATGGTGAACTTGTGGCGGGCATGGGTCTGTGATAATGTAAGCAGCATTTTTCGTCAATAAGTTCGTTCTGGGGAGATGAACTGGCCAAAGCGCCTTGTTTCTGTGACGCGAGCTGAGATGCTTGAAACGAGATGACTGTGACTGACTGAGAGAGGCATATTACGATTACCTGTGGGCGAATTTCTGGGTCTGGATGCTGGATACTGAATCCTGAGCGTGGTCTCGCGCCATAGGTCCTGCATCTCGGTGCTAGCCCGTTCCATCAATTCCGGAACCCTGCCTGTGGTGTCTCCGCCCCTTGAGTGAAGTGCCGTAACAATAAATTGAACCAACTCTCAAACCATCATGTTTCGTTATAATAGCACAGCAGAGTCCTCCATTCGCACGACTGAGCGATCCATCAAATCACCCAACCACAGCGCAAAACGCACACCACTGACTATCCAACCACATCCAACACCGACTTTCAGATGAGTCCCTCAGCTCATCACAACCAACCTGGAACTCATCCTCCTTCCGTCTCCACTGTCTCATATTTAGGTCTTACACTCTCCTAATTCCTTCTTCTCTTCACCTCCCATACCTCATCCAAGCAACAGCCCCTCCCACAAACAAGAACCCAAGCAGAATCAAGTTCGTCAAAGCCCCCTCGATCCACCTTTTGATCGCCATCTCCTCCCTCGCCTTCCACCCACCTCCGGACCCAGTCGCGTTCGCGTGAGGAAACGGGACGTTCGGAATCTCCTTGCCCAAGAATTTGCACAGCGGTTCCCAGCCTTCGTCGACGGACCACTCGAGCAGCCGGTCGGGCGGGACAAGACCGCGGATCATGTCGCAATGTTCTGTTCTCATCAGTTCTCAGCCCACTCACTCACAGCGCCCTTGTCACCAAGAAGGCCAAAACCTACCGCGATAAATCCACTTCCCGTTCCTCTTGATAGCCCCCGCCATGTCCCCATCAGGCGCCCTGAAAAACAGCGCCCACAAAAACCTCTCGTAAACATGCCACGCCCAGAACGCCTCCCGGTCCAACAGGCTCGCGATCCAGAAGCTCCAGCTCTCGTTGACGTGCACCAGCGTCTTGACCGCGCTCTCGTGCCACTTGTCCAAATCTGTCCGCACGTTCAGCACGATCTTGGCGTTCGGGTACGCGCGTATCATCTCGGCCGCGAAACAGCTCGCCGCCGCGTCCGTTACCGCGACGCAGTGCCCGACCAGCTCGTCGAACTCGTCCGCCGTGATGCTGCAGTCTCCCGAGTCCGGCGTAGGGTTGTCCGCGCCGAACCACTTCTTCCGCGCCAGCTTGACCCATCCGGGCGCCGGGATAGGCGGGTCGTCGTAGACAATGTCCCAGCCGTGATACGTGTGCTCGTAGCCCAGGGTCAGAAGAGCTTGTTGGAGTGACTCGGTGCCGCTGCGGGGTGGTCCCACGCAGAGGACTTCCATCGGCTTCGTGCGCTTGCGAGGTGTTGAGGGCGGGATGGCGTAGATGTGGTTTTCGAGAATGTGCCACCACCAGGCATTCATACTCGAGAGTGGCGTAAGCATGTTTGCCTGCGATTAAATTTCCCTCCGTGGTAAATGTCGCTCGATTCTTCGATGCCTTCTAGAATACGCCGCGCGGACGTCTGAAGGATCGTTACCCGTGAGCTAGCGATGGTTAAGCCGTAGTCTTACCCAACGAGCGTGCGTACGTCCGTCCGTCAACCCCAGAATTTCGGGTAACAGAAAGTGCAAAATATTTATACGGCATCAAAATCCCACAGCTTCCAGAGCTCCCGATTGAGAAAAAGATGTTTGTTCGAAACGAGAGCGACCGGAAGGCGTGTCGTCATAGCGCTTCATACGCAACGTATGCAACAAGTCATTCGCATAAACCATCCCTACCGACGGCAGACCCCGAGAAGAAAGACTCACTGCAAGCCGATGTGACATGTCAGAAGAGTTGGAGGGTGACGGGACAGGCATGAATGATGAAGAAACAGCCGAACGCGCCTGTAACGGGGTTTCGGCCGCGGCGGGTTCCCTGTCACTCTGCTGCCCCGCCTTCGTTTCTCCTCTCCGCGAATGGCCAGCGGTTGCGAGGAGTTGACTGCTTCAGGTGCCAAAAACCACTGATCGGGTGGTGGCACGCGAGGCACACGGTTCGTTTTGGAAGTCAAAATGCCTTTAAAAGGATGTTGCTTTTGCCCGCAACGGGGGTCGGCCTTCAGCGGGTCTTAGTACACAAACCGGTGGATGAGCCGACCGGTCCTGAGGTAGACGGTGTGGCATTCAGCCATGCTTGCATACCCAGTATCCAGCCCTCGAATCATCCTCGGTCGCCAGAGACCGCCAAAACTTGGTCCATCCGGGCCGTCCGTCGCTCCGGAGATGTTCGATCTCCTTGACCTCCTCGCCTCGCTGCCTCTCCTCCGCGGATAGCAGCGCTGTATACAGCGATTGATACAGCAGAATCTGCTTCTCGATTCTGTTCGGTAGATTGTCGATGGGACCCAAAATCAACTGAACCAGTTCACCTGCATCGACCTCTCCGAGTGTGGAAATGAGAAGAGTCGTCATGTTCGGCCTCGGCACGGGAACTCGCCGGACTGATCCTTCGAAGGAGATGTGCAGCCTCCGAAGCGCGGGAAAGGTTGGCGCAATTTGATTGATAATCTGCAGGTACTGGGCGCGAGGGCTCAAGGCGCGGAGGTCGGTGATAAGAGGAGCGCCCGTGGACGGCCTTGGTGCCTTGTCGAGGGAGCGGTCGATGAGGGACTCGTCACGGTCCGGTATGCGGATTTCCAGCGACGTAATCCAGTTAAGATGAGGTGTGGTGATGGCATAGGGAAAATACATCGCCTCAAGCCTCTGCTCGAACTTGAATGTGTTGCTTGCGTACAAGACCTTGATCGTCTCCTCGTATCTGTGCCATAATCAGTGTTCTCGTCCGAAGTGCGACGTAGTCTCATCTCTTTCTTTCTCGTCCATGGGAACTCACGCTCTCCGACACGTCAACAGCCACGGCAGGACTCCCAGATACGTCTCCTTGGGCCCGCACGTCTGGAAGAACCCCCTAGGACATTGATCTCCCAGCTTCGTCTCGAGCCTTCGGTACTCAGGGCCACACACGCAACTCCACCAGTACCACTGAGGCGTCATACTCGCGTCGACGAATGGCGGATCCATTGGCGATACGCCCGGTGAGTGAGGGTACCATGCCGGCACAGGTTGGTGGCCTTTCCTCCACCTCACGTCGGGCTGTAGGCTGCGTCGGTACAGTAGGTAGAGATGGAGGATCTTGCTACCGAATGCCAGCTGGTAAATGTGATAGCGTAGATCGAAGGTGAGGACCTCGAAAAACGGTCCTAATGACATCTCATCATCTCCAGTGCCGGGAGCCTCTGCCGCCAGCGGACGTGGCCGAATCGCGAGGGTGGACATCTGGTGTGCGGTGTCAGCACCGGCTTGGTCATCGCCCTGGATTGCCGTTGCCGAGATGGTTGCGTCCGCATCCGGAGCGTCAAGAAGCGCGTCACGCGGCGGTGGTTGTGAGTCGCGACTCGGGCCTGAAGCGCCGAGGTGCGGTTCCGACATGGCTGCAGGGCTTCGCGGGACAGCGACTGATCGGCCGGGGAGGAGGCAATCAACAGTGCAGCATCTGCAGACTTCTGCAGACTTCCGAAGAATTCTTATTGTTGTTTTTCGAGAGTTCAGCTCCGCGGTGTGAGTCCGTCCCGTCGGTGTCGGGGGAAAGGCTGGCGGACAGTTTTGTGGTCAGGTACGAATGATTCTAAGCCAGGAACCACACCGAGCAAGTACCAGGCCCGGCGCGCCTTCCTTGAAATTGGTGGTGATAAGGCCAGAGAATGAATACGTGCCTCGGATGTCACCTCAGACTTTGGTCTCAGGTGGGGCCGCCTGTACCGTGTGAACTTCAAAGGGAAGGACGAGCTTTTCGCCTAAAATAGGACCAAATTGCGCTGAAGATGGGCCCATAGCGGATTTACAGCACAGTCCAAGAGCTGTACCCCTGAATCTGACCGCTGAGCAGAGGAATATTGACCACAGCAACCGCATCGACCGCTATGATGGCTCATGTCACCAGAGATCCTGAGCACAGTTTCGTCTCCTTGGAAACATTAGGAACATGCGTTCTGGAGCGCAGCCATCCACATCATGCAATGAGACAAATCAACATCTCTTGTTCTCAACACGTCTGAGACGACAACTATTGTCTACAGAATTTGCGCACAGCTGCTCCCAGTATCGTGACTCTAAGCCGGCTTTCGGCAGCTAACAGGTTTCCGACCTCCAAAATGTCCCAAAAAAGAAAACCGACCGATGTCTCTGTCTGACATCCCCCCAATCAGATATATCTCCACATCAGATCCCGGCCATGACAGCCATCGCAATAACGCCAGCCAGGCCGGCCTTGACACGATGCGCATTGGCCGTGGTGACGACGGCAGGAACGATCTGCGTCCCCGTTGCAGCGGGATCATCCGGCAAGATGGTACGGAATTCCGGGCCGTCGGGACTAGCCGTGATGGTGGCGTTGATCGGAACAATACCGGAGCCAGCCGGAGCAGAAACAGGGACGGGAACAGGTGGATCGCCGTAAGGCATCAGCGACGTTTGGCTGAGAGTGTTCTGCACTGTCTGAGGAGGGTACAACGTGGTGACAGCTGGCGGCTGCGTCGCAATGGGGGGGTCCGCCTGAAAGCTGTTGGATGTCGTCTGAGGAGGGTACTCATAAGGCGGCTGAGTGGCGACAGGGGGATCCGATTGAATACTGTCGCAGTCTTGACTTCCCACAGAGCTCTTTGGCGGCATGTGGACATACACAGTCTGGATAACAATCGATGGCTGTGCGCTGACGGAAGGAAAAGAAGGAGCAGGAGTCTCATCGAGGTCCAGGGAACAGGAAGTCGAAGAGCTGCCAGCGGGAACAGTATGAACGACGATGGTAGACCTGGTGGCGAGCTTCAGGGTTCGGGTGATGGTTGGGAGCCGTACGGTAGAGTACGTGATGGTGGGAGAGGCAGGAGAGGAGGCCGGGTTCGTAGCGAGGGTGTAAGAAGCAGGAGGATTGGAAACAGGAATTGTGGGAGCAGACGGGAATTCGTCGCAGGCCTGGTACATGTTGGCGTAAGTGCAGGTCGAGTCGCTGAAGCCGCAGAACCCGAAGTAGGCATTGCCGTTGCAAGGATTGGCACAGAAGGACTCGTCAACTCTCTGGAGGTTCTCGAGGTTGTGTCCACAGCGACAGCCACTGTTAGGAGCCATGTCAGTAAGTCTTCACTAGGTAGGATCAAGCTTCTTACTCGGCGAAGGTGGCGGCCTGGCCGAACCCCATGCAAGCGGACTGGCATTGCTCGGGAGTGTATGCAGAGGGAAGGTTGACGAAAGTAATAAACTTGTCCGAGGTAATGTTGACGCAGCCGAAGTACTCAAAGCCGTGAACGACGTGGTTGGCCTGGGTTGCGACCAACGAGGCCATCGAGGCCATCAAGAGGGCGAAGAGAAAGAATCCCATGTTGGGCCTTCGTAGAAGAGAAGAGAACGAACGTGGCTCCTGTCCGACAGCGAAGAGGGATTTGGAGGCTGAGCGGGAGAAATGAGTGACAGTAGTCGCCTGAGCCTCGATGTCGATGATGGTGTCGGGTGTCAAATGAAGTCGAGAAAGAAAGTCGGGAGGGGATCTTATAGATCGAGGCCCATGATCGGTCATGGAAGACGTGGCTGCCGGAAAGGAAAGAGCCGGGTGGACGGAAGGAGGGCACCTTCTATCTTGCCTTCCCGGACGAATTTGACGATCTGGAAAGAGCAACTGCTGCGTCTGTCGCTCCTTCCCCTCGAGGGAGGTATTACGGTAGAATCCAATGTTGATACATGTACGGACGACGACACCAATTCCGATATCATCAATGGCGAAGTACACGCTTTCGGGATTCTGCTGGGTCTAAGGTAAGGTATCTTGGTATCTACGTTGTCCATCAAAGTCCATTGCACACCTCCAATACACCACCACAGCAAAACATCGCAATCGTCAGGGCTCTCTTTGATCATCATGATGCCACGTAGGCTATCTAGAGCCAGAAGCGACATGACCACGGCGGTTACGCAAGGATGCGAAACGCAGCAACGTCGACAGTCTATGGCCGGATCGAGTCTCATCATCCGATTGCAAGCACGTCTTCTGTCCCAGGGCGTCCCAATCTGGGTGGCCTTTGTCACTTCGGATTTCAGCTGGCTTAGTGCTTCTTCCTAGATGAAGATGAGACCAGCTTCTTCTTCATACTCTTAGGCATCTTATCCTTGCGCTTCTCTCGCTTGGCATCCTTCACAGCTTGCTTGTGCGCCTGCGATACGTTAATTGAGTGACATGAGAGGGACAGGGACTCGATGGTTCTTACCTTTTTCTCGTCCTTATCCTCGTGCTTGCGCCCCCTAGGCCGGCCCTTGTCGAACTTGGAATCGCCCTCCTCGTCGTCACTTCCAAGCGATGCTCCACTGCCGGACTCATCTTCCGAAGACTCATCTTCTTCTTCTTCCTCCTCGTTCTCCTTGACAACGGTATCGGCAAGCAGGTTCTTGTACACAAGCTTGTCACCCTCGCCCTGTCCAATCTTGGCACCGTCCTTCTCGATATCGTAGACCTGCTCCAGAGTCTGGGGGATGTACTGCTTCCGGAAGACCTCGTTGTCGACCTCGACCTCGGCAGCCGCTTCCTCCTCGTCAACGGGCCTGTTCTCGTATATCTTTTCGATGGCATCTTTCATAGCCGGCTCCTCAACAGGGCCCTCCGCCGCTGTGATGAAGTCGAAAACGATGCGATCAGACAGGATGTCAACACCCTTCCGTCTGAAGAAGTCGCCGACGTTCTTGATATCCATGCGCAGGAACTCCAACGCGCGAGGGTGATCAGGCTCGACGCTCTGGGAGACATCAATGATGTACAGCTTGTTGTCGTTGTAGAGGATGTTGTACTCGCTCAAATCGGCGTGCACGAGCCTGCAGACCTGGTATATCCGGCGGTACAAACCGAGCAACTGGACGTACAGCCCCCTCCACTGCTCATCGACATCATCTCCAGTCAACTTGGCATCTCTCAGACGGGGGTACGCCCAGCCCTTGCGGTCACCAAGGAAGCCCATGGCCAAAACGTGGAGCTTCAGGCTGATGGGTTCCGGGCAGGGAATGCCCGCAGCGTGTATTCTCCTCAGGTTGCGGAACTCCTTCTCGGCCCAGAGCTTGACCATACTCCTGTTGCTGCTTTTGTCGAAGCCCTTTTGGAAGCGGTGCTCGCCGGTAATGTACCTCTCGCGATCCTTGAAGACCAAAATCGACGTCTTGTACACCTTGATGGCCCGCTGGACGGTTGGCGCATCACCATCGGGATGCAGCACGGCGTGGTATACGTTCGCCTCCTTTCCGGTGCTGATGGCACCGTGAATCTCGCTGACGATACCACGGTTGATCATCTGAAGCAGGATCATGCGCGTGCGCTGGTCCAGTACCTGCTCGCTGGTGGCGCGATCGGCTTTATCCTTGATCTTCTCATCATCGTCGCGACCCTTGACGCTGTCGAGCCTGATCTTGGCGGCGTGCTTCGAGAGCGCGGTGATTTGGTCATCGACACTCGAGAATGTGTTTGCGGTCGGTCGTTGGGCGTTGGAGCGCGGGAGGGCGGCGCCGCCGTCGCTGTTGCTGTTGAACATGCGCTGGCGGTTGTACGACTTGGTCAAGTCGCCGGAGTCGGCGGCCCATTCTTCGTCAGCGACGTCATCGTCCTCGCCGAAAATGTCCTCCATGTCATCTTCGGCATCGTCCTCGTATGCTGGGGCGTCGCGGGGCACGTTCTTCAGCTCTGCCGGGACCTCCTCAGTCTGTTCGTAGCCCTGGTTCGGGCGGTATTTGTATGGTGGCTCGTGGGGAGCGGCAGGGGACTCGTTGGAAGCCATGGTGCAGATTGTCGTAGTCGCAGTCTATTGTCTGTCTTTGTCCTGGCTACAGAGTCCTCGATGCTGGTGTAGAATGGTCTGCCTTGGAATTTGCACGAGTGGTGCTCGAGATATTGTCTGCCCCTCTGCCCCTCCTCCATCTTGAATGGCAGCTGGGGTTTTTTGAAATTTTTATCTTATCAGTGGTGGCGGGGGGTTATCGACTCATCGGCCAGCCAAGGGGGGGCCGTGCACCCAGCATGATGAGTCAACAGTGACTGGCCTCTGGAATAGTGATGCGAAATGAATCACAGTTGTTTCCGGCGAATGGCACACTACCTTAAGGTTTATTCGCTTAGATCTTAGTAAGCGTGATATCATGGTGCATAATCACTATAATATTTCGCGAATTGCGTAGTGGACCCACCTCTGTGAGCTTATGCTGTGCTATGCGTCTTTTATGAAAGAGCTGCTGCTGCTGACTTGAGCTCCGTTCCGTGCCCGTCCTTAACCGGGCTCTACCGCCGCAGATCGAATGCCATTCCGAGTCGAGCCACGGATCACTGTGTGTGAAGCCGGCATGTGTTCCTGATGTTGCAGGACAACGGCAATTATCTCGGCCGTCCATCCCGGCGCCGGATGGAATGCCTTTCCACTCCTCACGGAGATCGCAGATGGCAACAATTAACCCTGATTACTGACATCTCAATGGCCGGTGTCGGTGCGCCCGTCGCGCGAAGACGGACCTATGACTCAATTTCACGGGTCGAGCTCAATCAAGTAGACTCTCTCGCCGTCACTGCACTGGGATGACAGTGTGCTCTTGATGCTCCCGGCTCGGCTCTTGGAGCCGGACCTCGTGGCGCGACCGTTCCCAGGTGCTTGGGCTCGGCTTCTTCTCGAAATCTTCCCTGCGTCGAGGCCCGGGATATGTCATCTGCGCCGAGCATCAGCCTGATATAGTACGTGAAGACGCCACCTATTACATCGCAGAATTATTGTTCACAACTTCTAGCATTGTTCCCCGTTTTCCCTCATCTCTTTTCGGATTCTTTTCAGATGAGAATATCGCATGTCCAAGCTGCAGCTTGCGAATGGCCCAATCCTCAACTTTGGCTGGAGGGTCAATAATCGTAGATGCCGTCATCCTATTCAATGAGTGGTTCGGAAATGGAGCTACTATCACTGTCATTTACCATGATATCGACTTCATGATCATGTTATTTCCATACGCACCATCGTCCGCATGATTTCTGGTGTCCGGGATCTGTCGAGTCCGTCATGTACCCCGCGAAACCCTGTCATCCGTACGCCGTCGTCGCTCATCTCAAGTGACCAACGTTGCTAGTCATGAAGTCGCCTAAGCATCCCGTGCCGTTGACAGCCACCATGTGTTGAGAGCTGAGGCCCAGGCACGGTCCATGGTTCACCTCCACGACTACCTTTCTCGCTCACTCCCTGCGCTGGTCCTAGCCAATGGCCCACGAGCCTCATCCACAGCCTTTCGCTGCTTCTTGACGGCATCATCCCACCCATCCATGCACAATTAGCCTCTGTCTCACAAATATAAGGTAGCACCCTATACTTTATTCTTAAGCTGTCTATGAAACCAGCTGTCGCCATGGATCTGCGCCGCCGCATGGAGCGTTCAGAGTCCCGTTTATATCGAGCCTGACCTCTGACGGTCTACTCTTGATCACGCCAAGGACCCCACCGTTTCGCAGTCTTCAGTCTTTCATTAATCAGAGCTGTGGCCCCGAAATCTCGAAGGCGTCATGGCTGGCGTCACGCGCGGAACGCGGTTGAAATGGCTCCTTTGGGCTTTCTTGGCCCTTCTCACACTCGCGACAGCACATCATCGGCAACGACCCAATGATGGTTCCCCCGGGACCCAAAATGATATCGACAGCGGGAAGGCTTTGTCCGATCTGAGCAGGAAGGCGCTGGAAAACTTCCGGAGCAACCATGGACCTTCATTCAGAAACTCCACCAGCCGTTGTTATGGGAACAACACCTTGCTGAGGAAAGAGTGGTGAGTCAATAAGCAGCCTACCAGGTTTGAACTCGGTCTCTAATAATACCTGGAACCAAAAGGAGAACTCTTTCAGTCCCAGAACGCAAGTCCTTCATCGCGGCTGTTCAGTGTATCATGACGAAGCCGGTTTTATCGGACCGCAAAAGGGTCCCCATGGCGAAGTCCCTGTATGACGACTTCGTGGCCGTTCACTACAACAGCTTCAGGAATACCCACCTTACGGTAAGCTCGTAAACCCCACGGCAGCATCTGCATGGTCGTAATGCCACGCCTCTAGTAGTGTCAACTAACACCATTCAAAGGCCTCGTTCTTTGCGTGGCATCGATACTACCTGAGCACGTTCGAGCAAAAGCTACGGGTAGACTGCGGCTACAAAGGCGCCCTCCCGTACTGGGAATGGGGCCTTGACATCAACGACCCAGCCGCCTCGCCCGTGTTTGACGGGTCCGAAACATCACTAGGGAGTGATGGCGCCTTCATACCACACGATGGTCTTCGCCTACGCCAGCCATTCTCGAACAACCTCATCGTCCTCGAACCCGGGTCCGGCGGCGGATGCGTCAAGTCGGGTCCATTCTCCAACATGACCGTACACATAGGCCCTGCTGCTCTGGCGCAATACGGAACCGACAAGCCGTTCAACGTCTCGGACCCGCTCGAAGATCTACCGCGGTGCTTGAAGAGAGACTTGAACAAATTCGTCGCGGCCAAGTACTGTTCTTTCCGCAACACGACAACCCTCATCACGGAACAGAAGATCATCAAGGGATTCTCGTCGCTCCTTCAGGGCGATGACAGATTCTTCCCCAACACGCTCGGCGTTCACGGCGGGGGCCACTTCATCATCGGCGGAGATCCCGGAGCAGATGGACTGATAGCGCCCGGCGACCCTGCGTTCTGGCTCCACCAGGCGCAGGTCGACCGCGTGTACTGGATCTGGCAGAACCTGGACTTCGCCAACCGACAAGGCGTTTTCGGTACCTTCACCTTGCAGGACAACCCGAAGAGTCCTAACGGTAGTGTCGATGACCTGATCGACCTGACCCCGATCAACACCCCAGTCAAGATCAAAGATCTCATGAACACGGGAACAGGCACGCCGTTATGCTACGTGTACTTATAGACGACCAATTACGTTGACCGCAGATAATGCATAGACTGATACCCAGCTCAATCTTATCTCACTCTTGCTGCTGATGCTGCATTCGATGCAACTGATTTCATCATCACCAACCGTCTCGCCGAAGCGGTAGACTGGAATTCTGTTTGAGACAGGGCTAAGAAGCCAAGACGTATCACGTCATCTGGGACAACAAACCGTGGCCGGAAACTATCAGGTACGAATCTCAGCTGAGAACTCTCAAGTCTACTGTTAACGACCAGAGTCAACCGATGCTTGAAAGTATACGGCAAAGTTTGATTGAGGTTCCATGCCATTGGCTGCGTTGCTCTGCCGCTGCGATTGTCCTCTGTTCATGGAGTTACTCCGGAGTATGGCATTACTCACCAATGACGAGATGCGAGACAGAATCTTGTAGACAGCCACATGCATTTAGTTTAACCTCAGCCCATATCGGGGTGGCTTATGGACGATGACAGCCTGACTGCAGAGAAGAGGCAAGAAATCCCAACAAGACCGTCGAGGCTTTGTCAGAATCACGAGCAAGCCACAAAAGCATTCCCCCCCAGAGACAATCTTCCGGGGGCCATCCCATCGTCGATCGAGGCCCCGGCTTATCTCCACACACGACGGGAGCGCCTACCAGAACATACGCTTGCCCGAACCGGCGTGCTCGGTTTGTCGGGACCATCAAAGCGGAACCAACAGGCTCCACATACACCGGGCCCGAGCCACCAGCTTGCGAACACGCGTGGTTCGAGCGGATTGAAACATCCGCACATCCCTGTTGTTGGTCTGTATTTAGCGTCGTGTATGATCCGAGAGGTACGTGAGCGTGACGTTGACGTATTCTCTTAGTTTTGAGCCTACCTCAGCCCGGCCCTCTCTGGCAGTTCTTTTGGAATGGGAGTCTTCGCATTCGCCATTTTAAAAGCTTGGGGCGGAGAAGCGGAGGACATGGGCGGGCGAAAGTGTACTCGGTTCGTCTCATTGATTTTTGCACATTTCAGACAATGCCGGTATCCCATCACTTCACACAGCGACGTCTCATGAACTCGCGATGAGCCACGAACGTTCAGCTGTGGGTAACCCAGTCAGAACCCGACGACGAATGAATGCGCCACATGAAACTACGACAACGCACCGGCACACACAAGTCCAACAGAAGAAATTGTTTGCCTGTTGTGGAACTTGGGGAAGCACGGCCGCATCATTGTGTAGTCACGGAAAGCAGGTGGTAGGTAGCAGGAGGTAGATGAATGTTTGGGCTTTCCCGTGGACAAACATCATATACACACAAACACCAACATTGAGGAAGCAGCAGGCCGAGTCTTCTTCCGCTTCGTGGCACCGTCCATCGGTCGCTGCCCATCTGGACCTGGCGCTTTTACAGCGTGAGCAGGTAAACGAAGTCTCACAAACGCGAATCTTTGCCTGTCCCTTCTTGGTCTTCATCAATCGTCTTCAAACATCGCTTCGACATTCCTACTTATCGTCACCAAGATCGCCATCGATTTTGACAGTCTTCCCTGCACCTAATACCAAAATGATATCCATAGCGGCCCCGCGGCTGTTATCAACGCGATCACGACAGCCATTGCCCTATCTCTACATCGCCTTCGCAATATGTCTCCTTTTCGTTTTCCTCCGCACCGACTTTGGCAGCGCGGTCATCACTAGGGTCGCAGACAGGACGCCCGTACCGATCCACGACAAAGTCTCGAGCCAACCGACAAAGAGGCCCGTATATAAACCGCAGCCGACGTGGACGCCGCCGCCCGTCAAAGACCCGTTTCCGCTCCTCATGACCTCGAACCCCCCTCCGATTCCTGCGTGGAATAAACCAAAGCGACCGAATGTCTACACCAAATACGATCTCCCCATCGCCCCTCCTCTCCTCATCGGCTTCACGCGCAGCTGGCCGATGCTGCTACAAACTGTCGTCGGATACGTCACAGCGGGCTGGCCAGCGGACCAAATTTACGTGGTTGAGAACACTGGAGTGCACGATTCCAATGAGATGGGTCGGTTGAGCCTGCAGAACCCGCTGTATCTCAATCATACACAGCTTCACATGATCGGCGTCAACGTCATTCGCACGCCTGTGCTACTCAACTTCGCTCAGCTGCAAAATTACTTCGTTTCGCTTAGTAAAGAGAAGGAGTGGCCGTACTACTTCTGGAGCCATATGGACTCGTTTGTCTTGTCCCTGGAGGAGGGTGTCGAAGGTCTCTCGGGGCCTGTGAACACCCCCGAGTACCAGACCATCTACGACCTCGCCGTGCGAGAGGTGAACCATACGCTAAGGACTGATCAGAAGTGGGGAGCAAGGTTCTTTGCCTACGACCATCTTGCATTGGTCAACCCAAAGGCATACGAGAGTGTCGGCGGCTTCGACACCTTCATCCCGTACTACATGACGGATTGTGATATGCATTGGCGTCTCGAGGAGGCCGGGTGGAGCATGAACGAGGCAAAAGCGGGCATCATTCAAGATGTGGCATCGGTGCTTGAAGATCTGAGGATGCTCTACAGAGAAAATGACGTGCCGGACGGGTTCGGCTTCACAGATCCCAATCCGCCACCTACGAAGCTTTCCGGGGAACTTGCCAAGGAGACGTTAACGAAACGGGGTCTGGAAGAAAGCCCGGCTCGCCTTCCTCCTAAAGCGAGCGATATGGCTCACGCCGACGGAGATGGCGTCAGCACCGGGGTTCTCGACCCGCTCGTATCTTTCAAGAAGTTGTTCCGCATCAGCCAGGAGATGTTCAACCACAAGCACGCCGATCGAGGCCGGAACACGTGGCAGTTGGGTCAGCGAGGAGGGGATCCCAGCGAGCCGTACTACTACGACGCGCTTGGGTTCCAGACGGGCATAGACGTGATGACAGAAGCTGGGAGGCAGCTCTTCAGTAAGAAGTGGGGTCACAGAGGATGCGACTTTGGCGCTGCGGGTTTACATCCTGACGATGCTTGGAAAGTGCAAAAGGACTGGGAGTAGTATAAGTGGCCTTTGGAATATTGAGCAGTACTGGCGTTCACGGACATACGAATCGAAAGATCAATTTAGAAAAGTGGTTTTCAATAATGAAGCCCATTTCTCTCACTACTGAATTGTTCTAATAATAGTCAAAGTCTGCTACAAGTCGCCCACTATTGCCACAATTACATTGTATTCAAACTATTATAAATTATTCTATTGGGCTGTATATAGAGTTACTGAAGTACTTAATCTATCTCAATAAGAGTAACTATAAAGTATATACTATTAAGTATAGGGAGTAACCTTTCAGAAGAAGAGTTATTCTAGACCTAAACCGTTACGTCACCCGGTAGCCGCTGATAATAATGAAAGGCATCACGACACAAGCTAAGTACTGAATAATATCAACTAGACGTCCAGCTCGTCTATTACGCTGTTTAATGAGGTCTAGATACTCAGTTCCCCTTGCTTACTACAGGTCATGTGTACTGTCATGCCTAATTCCGTAAGGTGATTTTGATGCCGGGTTTGAAATACATTGGATAGCACAATCTGGGCCAATAGAAACCAGTCTTTCACCCGAGGCCTTCCCAGTCTTGATACTCAACTGTCCGCGGTTGGTCCAAATCCATTCGTCATCATGATAAGGCTGTGTTTGTCGCTCAACCCATAGAGCAGCTTTCTTTTTTCCATTGTGGTCAGGATTGAACTTGACTAAGAAGTGCCCCTGAGCGGTGTATTACGTCTTCGCCGCAGTCCATTCTGTTGTAGACGATTTTTTCTCACTTGGCCTCTATTGCCAACTCTGGGATAATTTCGTTAACGGCCTCCTTTATCACAGGGAAATATATCCCCGATATTCTTGGCTTGTCTCGGGCATGAGTCCAGTCATGTCGTGAGAAGCGCCAATATCAACCCCACGAAGCTCACACACTGCCTCGCCAATTGCGTTCTTTTCTTCAGAGCGACCACTCACTGGCCCCCCAAAGACCCCAATTCATTCAGCCCATATGCATGAGGACGCTGGCGGCCGAAGTTTTCAAAAGTCGTCACAGCTCTGCAGCGGCGAGAGCTGCCCAGATGGTTTCGCGGCCGAATTCAAGCTTGCAGCGAAAGTCTTTGGGAAGAGAACAGATGAGTCACATGATCCGCAAAATATTGTTGACGGTCTGGGGATATGTTTCAACCGAGTCCCGTCCTACAAGCCTTGCTAGGAACAAACTTGGCTTGAGTACATCATACTTCTTTTCGAAGCGAGGTTAGACGAAGGCTTTGTAAATCAATCATCACGTTTGCTTTTTTATCCGCCCGCCAAGGCAATAGCAATCAAATATATTATCGTGGACGGTGAGAGGAGTTATGTTTACGGTGTACATTTGGGTAACATTTGCTCACCAGGGACCGGATATTATAGCCATACCAGTGTATTCTCTAGTTAACGGAGATCTAATAATCTAGCCGTGAAGTCTTCAGATTCTATATATTGCAAAATAACACAGGGAGAATAGGAGAGTAAATAAAAGACAACGTCATTACTTGGTGAAATGGTTGCAACAATTGTAGGGGAAAAGAATATGCGTATACTTCAGGTACAAGACTCATACCTCGCTAGTATCCCAGGGGGCAAAGTCTTCCCTCGGCGTCGACGGTGGTACGGTCGCTACCGACGGCCGTGAATCCGTACAGCAGCTGCTTGGGGTCGTACTTCTTCTTGATGCTGAGGAGCCTCTGGTAGTTGGCGCCGTAGAGCTCCTTCTTCCAGTCTCCCTTGTACATTGCGTCCATCTCGTTGAGGTAGGAGCCGGAGCCCGGGGTGGCGGCCTCGAGGGTGGGCATGATCTGGTTGACGAGGTGGTCCTTGTGCCTCAGCATCTCGTCGACGCCGATGTTGAAGTCCCAGTACGAGGTCACGAGGCAGACCGCCACGGCCTCGCGCCAGCCCGGGAAGACGGCGTTGTCGGCGTGCTTGATGTTCTTGACGCTGATGGCCTGGCAGCCCAGGAAGTAAAAGGGGTCCTCGGTCACGGCCTCGAGGGCGGCCACGATCTCGCCGGCCCTCCTGTCGTCCCGCATGGCCTCTCGGGGGATCAGCCGCGTGCTGAGCTGCACCGTGCTGGGCCAGGGTCCGTAGGGCACCGGGCCGAGATCCGCGTTGAAATGATCGAAATACGTCTTCGAGGTGCGCGCGGTGAAGGTGTACTCGATGCCGCGCTTCGTCAGAATGTCCAAGAAGGGCTTGAGAAGAGTCTGGACGGCCTTGGCATCCTTGTCGAGGACCGTGATGCTGTTGGTCTGGAAGGACTTGGAGTCCATCTGCCAGGTGGCCGTGTTGCCCTGGTCGAGAAAGGGGGGCAGGAACGTGAACCAGTCCTGGATGGCACCCCAGTACGTCTCGTTGCTGACCTTTGACGAGTTGAAGCTGAGGAAGCCGCCGCCGACGATGCCGTCGGGGAAGATCCTGGTGGTCATGCTGAGGACGACGCCGTAGGTGCCGGGACCGCCACCGCTGAGGGCCCAGTAGAGGTCCGAGTTCTTCTTGGGCGTCGCCACGACATGCTTGCCCTCGGGGGTCACGACCTCCCACTCGAGGACGGCGTCGGCGCTCATGCCGTACTTGCTGTTCAGGAGTCCGTGGCCGCCGCCGGAGGTGTAACCACCGGCAACGCCGACGGTGGGGCAGGATCCGCCGATGACGCGGTACCCCCTGGCCGCAACGGCAATGTAGGCCTCGCCGCCGGTGACGCCGGCGCCGATCTTGGCGGCAGCACCAGTCCAGTCGTTGTCCTTGTTTCTGTACTTGGTGATGATGTCGATGCTCTTCAGGTTCTGCGTCCACAGACTGAGCGCACCCTTGCCGCTGGACTTGCCGAGGAAGCTGTGGATGCCGACAATTAGCCCATCAAGTCAAGACAATTGATTCATCACGAGACTCTAGAACGACTTACTCATGTCCCGTGTTCTTGATGACGAGTCGAACGTTCTTCTCCCTGGCGAACTTGAGGCCGGCAATGACATCGCTCGCACCCCGGATCGCAATGGAGTAGGAAGGACGGTTGCCGAGATCACAGCCCCTGTCCTTTGACGTAAAAGGGTCACAGGTCTGGTTCTGGAAGTAACCGTTCAACACCTCGGTAGGGTTTTGGAGACTAACACGGGAATTAGTGTGAAGGGAGCCAAGGAGCTTGGACATGGCGGTTCATTCACATACTACGTCTGAGGCAGCACCCAGTTCTGCTTGAGGTCGGCGCAGCTTCCCGCGTCGTAAGTTCCAAAAGGCTTCGGATGACAGACGCTCGCCAGGGGAACGGTCTGGGCCAACCGGCCTCCGACTGTCCTGTTGAGGCGGGCCCATTCCTGTGGCTTCGGCCATTGACGGTCACCGGGGATGTTTCTGCAGCCCCTGGGCCGACTTTGGATGTCATTGTCCTGCCCCTGAACCAGAGCCGTAAGAAAGGCAATGCCGGCCAGGCATTTCGTAAGGGAGATTGTCATCATTGCCAACTTGAAGTGAAGGATGGTCGGAAATAGTCTTTGGTGGCGATGAAGGCTTTGGGCTTGAACGAAAAGAGTCAACATAACAGCAGCGTCTTCGCGTGTTATATACCCGGCCAAACCACCCCCAAAACTCTGACAAAATGTTCACCTCCTAAACTGTCACCGAGTTGAATTCATCCCGAAAAGCACGAGACCTATCCGCGGATATCTGATTATGGAAAAGTCTGAAATCCTTCACGGTCGAGGCAGGTCTTTCGAAAGCCCCTATCGACGCCACGGGCGAGGGTCTATTGCCTCGGTGAGTGAGACAACTCACGACGAGTGGGTTGATTGGCGTTATAGTGGTAAACCAGTTTTTGGAATCCTCATCCTTCCGTATTCCTTCGAACGAAAACATCCGACGTTGTTTCAACACCAGAACTGTAGAAGCCTTGCAGCGGCGTGTAGGCGGATAGCGCGGTTGATGAGCCTCTCACCAAGTCAGCGGTGCTCATGTCAGCGTGGCCGTTCCTGAGCTGAAGCCTGGCTAGGGCTGAGTTGCCATCAGCTCGGTGTTGGGGGCTAGGGAGGCAAAGAACGAATAGAGGGCCAGGCAGCGGTATCCAGGGGCAGTGGCACCCCGAAATAGACGTTTACCATCATCAGACACAGCTACTGGGGCTATGCCATTTGATGGAAGCTGTGGTCCAGTGCCAGTGCCATGGGAGGCGCTTGCCATTTCTCCTCTTTCGATGGGTAAATCATGAATCATGACTGGAAACTAGCAAACCTCGGCCGAAATCAGTCAGTCAAGTTGATCCTTTGCAAAGCCCCTCGGAATCACCCGTGACCCGGTGCTTTACAAGGTATTTCCGTTAGGCAGCCTCGGCTATGCCCTCGCGAAGCCGGGTCAATCGTGGCCTCTTGGATAATTACCATATCTGCCGTCTTAGTCTGGTTATGTTAGGTGTCTATGGCTCTTGATGGGTTTTGTTTTGTTCTGCAGCGAATCATAGTCGCGAGTGTACGGTGTAGTGTAGACGTTTTCTCTGTGAAGGGCAGGGATTGGCTCAGCTGGACTTGAGAGACAGTGATATAGATCTATCTAAACCATGAAGATGCCGTCTGTACCACTTGGAAACTGTCAGTGGACTGCAAGCTGCAAGCTGCAAGGGCCGCGATGTGGAAGCTTACTTGGAAGGACTGCCAGCCAGCTGGGCTGCCGCCTGGAGGCAGGTGGCACGAACTCGGTGTTCATCCCAATTATCCATGTATATAAGTAAGTACCTGGCCATATAGGTAATATCATACCAAGGTACCTCACCTAGATATGTACATCAACTCAGAGAATTATTCATGTATGTATTTGCCCCCGAGAATTGTGAATTTTCAGCGTGCTTTCGCCAACACCAGAGACTGTAGACTAGAGTCAAAGGGATAGCCAGGAGGTCAAACTAAGGTACCTACTAATCCAAGTGGCTCGCATGTAATCCATCATGATTGGACCAAGATCCGTCCAGTCTTACCTAATGACCAATAACCGAGGCGTATATTATCGGGCTTACATGTATACGCGGTTCGGATGTACCCTGGAGATAATCTCACCCTGCATACCCCGTAGTATCCCAATACATTTGGCGGGCCATGTACGTCTTAAATCCGACATTTGGCTGGCTGTACTTGACGTCTGAAATGTTTGTCTCACTCTCAGCCTTTTCTTGTACTACCTATTTTCGGACATAAAGGAAGGCATACGCACTGATGGGATGACAGCTTGCTGCCTGCCAGGCTGGGCGCCTTGCTTGCGTCCCCTCCTCTCCCAGTCTCCCTCTCCTATCCCACGCGCCATATCTTTCCGGGAAGCCCCCCCAGCCTGGCCAGCCCTGATCCCTTTAGCATTCCTCCTCCGCAAGTGTGCACCTACCTCGGGCAACATCATCTCTCCTACGCCACTTGGCAGTACTGCGCGTCAAGTACCAGGTATACCTTGAAGAAAGCATCTCCCCCCCTCCCCCCTTTCGCCATATTTGGGCCATTTTGCCTCACTCAATTCACCCACCCATTGCACGCAAACCGTTTCTCTTGGGGTTGGGAACAACATTCAGTCTTGAAAAACATCTTTCCATTGAACCGTACAGAGCAACCGCACCAACACCCTCAATATGGGCGCGCTCACGCATTTCTTCCCCCCGAAGCCTACCTTCACCGACACTTCACTGCCGGACTTGAAGGGCAAGGTCAGACGCGTCTTTCCTTCTGCCCAGTTCTTTTGAGGCAAGATGGATGATGCGTTGGATGTTGACTAACACGACCGCGTCTTAGGTCTACATCGTGACCGGCGCCAATACTGGTCTCGGAAAGGAAGTAGCTCGGAGCCTATACGCCAAGAACGCCAAGGTGTACATATTCGCCCGCACCGAAGCAAAGGCAAACCAAGCCATCGAGGACATCGAGAAGGCCCACCCGAGCTCTTCGGGAGCGCTGGCCTTCATATCCGTCGACTACAACGACCTGAGGACGATCAAGCCGGCAGTGGACAAGTTCCTGGCCCGGGAAGATCAGCTTCACGTCCTTTTCAACAACGCCGGTGTCATGACCGCGTCGGGCGGCAAGGCGCTCGAAACGGTCCAAGGATACGAGCACCAGCTGGGCGTCAACAGCCTGGCCACTTTCCTCTTCACCAAGCTGCTGACGCCGACGCTCGTCGCCACGGCCAGGACCGCGCCGGCCAACACGGTCCGCGTCGTCTGGGTCTCTTCGTACAGCACCGAGATGTTCGCCGAAAAGGACGTGGGCTTCGACATTGACAACCTGGACTACCACGTCGACAAGTCCGGGTTTTACAAGTACGGAATCAGCAAGGCCGGCGCCTGGGCGTACGCCGTCGAGTTCGCCAAGCGCCACGAGGCCGCCGGCGTGAACAGCATCTCGTTGAACCCCGGAAATCTCAAATCGGATTTGTTCCGGTCCCAGGGCGTCGGGATGAAGGTGATGAACTCCCTCATCCTCTATCCCGTCCCGAGCGGAGCAGCCACGCAACTCTTCGCCGCTTTCTCGCCCGAGGTGACGCTCGATGCCAGCCAGTCAGGAAAGTGGGGTATGCATCTTATACTTACTGCCCGACCATCTCTTTTCGTCGACTTTACTGACAAGCATACTTTGCAGTTATCCCGTTCGGTCGTCTTTCAGAGATCCGCAAAGACTTGGTTGCTGCGACCAAGTCGGTGCAGGAGGGCGGCACTGGAGGCACGGGCAAGTTCTGGGAGTGGACCGAGAAGCAGGTTGGACGGTTCGAATAAGGGCCGTATCCTTGCTGCAAGGCCTGGTTGACGGCATCAGGCTGGTGATGTGTTGAACGGACTTGTCACTCATTACCACATCTTCTTTCTCGTTTGGGCACGGATGGTATTGATGGGTGGTGGATTGAAGAACCAGACTTTAGCTTTAACGTCCCTTAATCCAATAGCTTTTCACTACACACGCTTGCTTGTATCTGTAAAGTTCTCGGCCGGCCCCAGGCCTGTTCCACAGTTCAAGACATGGACGACTCTATTCAGTTGATTCAAGGCTAATGAGAAGATGACGAAGTGGGGACGTGGGCCGGAAGTCTCTGCGAAAAGAGACCCAAAGGACCCAAAGGAAATACACAGGAGCCCGGGCACGTTTCCCCCCCCCCTTTCTTTTGCCTTTTAGCTGACAGAATCATAGGATGATGTGATTTGGGCTTATAGCATCAATCGACGTCCTACTACCGATTCTAGGCATGTTGAAGTCGAGGCCGGTCTTACGCATACGGGACGGGTCATACTGGCCCTGGACTGGCTTGGGTATACTAGCCCAGGGCCCCAGTTCCAGGTGTCGCGATATTATGTGCCGCCCCCACGCGGCCTCGGCCGCAGACACTCGGGATATGACCCCCCGCGCGCCCGTTTTCGTGATACGGTATACCAGGCTAGGAGGGCGAGCGAGAGGGCATTCATGAGGTACAAGCCGGGCGGCCGTCGTGTAACCGGCGCTAGGCCCGGCGGGGCGCCGCATGTAACGGTACCTATGCAGGTGTCGTGATATAAGCCGCAATTGCAGTATAGCAATAGTGGTTCCACTTTCGCGCCTCATCCTATTCGCCACAGCAGGATTATCACCAAATTAGGCAAGTCCAAATTCCTGAATCCTCAGACATCGGGTCGGCAAAATATGGACAAATAGGTATAATACCCTCGGAATCGGTTTCTTCTTTTGGCCATGTCAAGGATCGGCTGCTGAACCCAGGCAGACCGGTCGCCGCTGGTCTCATCCGCTGGACAGTCCGAATCTTTCACACCTTGGTATAGATGTGCATACAGTACCTATGCTTACCTAGGTAGTAGAGAGGGGCTTTCCCATAAGAAGAGTCGAATTATATGGCCATAACAAGAGAGGAGGAGACACAATGCCCCGTCTCATCTGACCACCCACCCACTCTGAACCCCCTTCTCCTTTGCGACGTGTGTTGTTGTACTTAATCTCTGCGAACCTGGCATACTTGCGGCTTGCCCCCCCCCCCGCCACATCAGTCTCGACTACCTAGAAGCATTCATAAGCTTACAAGGAGAAAATGACGCCGCTAACACAGACGGCCGTTATCGAAACCGATGAGAATCCCTCCTCTCCCGCGTGGGGGCGGCTGACGGTCTCGACCAGCGCCCCCGTGCCGACGCTACCGTCGGAATACCACGTGATGGTGCGCGTTCTGGCCGTGGCGATCAATCCCAACGACCACAAGATGGTAACCCACTTCCCCATGCCTGGCAACACTGCCGGATGTGACTTTTGCGGCATCGTTGTCGACACGGGTGGGGGGGATACGGGTATCGCGTCGTCTTCTTCTGCAGTCATACCTCCCGGCACCAGGGTCTGTGGTGCCGTGTTCCCCTACCGGCCCAACGATAAACACAACGGTTCCTTTGCCCAGTTTGTCGCCGTCGATTCTCGGCTGCTGCTCAAGGTGCCCGACGACTGGTCTGACCTGCAGGCCGCGGCACTGGGAGGGGTCGGATGGTCGACGCTATGCCTCGCCTTGGCTGATCCTGACGCTCTGGGTCTGCAAGGCACACCATCCCAGCCGACTGATAAGGGAGCTCCCGTGCTGGTGTACGGCGGATCGACGGCTACGGGTACGCTAGCATGTCAGGTACTGGCCCGGTAAGTCAATAATCCCTTGCCCGGTTCATTCTTATACCTACTTTGGCTTGTTTGGTCTCATCTAAGCCCCCCTGCTCGATCGAACCTAGATCTGGCTATACCCCCATCGCCACGACCTCCAAGGCCTCGGAACCATTGGCCCTCGCGTACGGCGCCGCTGGTGTTGCCCACTACACGTCGCCGGATTGCGTGGAAACGATCCGCTCGTTGGCAAACGCCCCGATCCGCCACGCCCTCGACTGCATCACCGACTTCCAGTCCGCCGCCATCTGCTACGGCGCCCTGTCCCGCGCGGGGGGTCGCTACGCCTGTCTGGAAGGATTGCCCGACGCTTGGAGGACGAGGCGCGCCGTCAAGGTCAAGGAGGTCATGGGCTTCGAGATCCTGGGCGTCGACGTCCATCTGGGGCACGACACGACGTACACGCGCGACGCCAGCGACGCCATGTTTAGGATCGGCGTGCGCTGGGCCGCCGAGATGCAGTCTCTTCTGGACGCGGGTCTCGTCCGGCACCACCCGGTGCGGGAGGTGCCCGGCCAATGGGACGGCATCATCCAAGGCGTAGGAATGCTCATGCGAGGCGAGTTCAGAGGCCAGAAGTTGGTGGTCAGACTCGGATTGCCCGAGGGCCAGGAGAACGAGCGAACCGAGTCGGCTTAGAACCAATAGTAGCCACTCTTCATGCATGCTCATGACCGGTGAAGATTCCAATTGAGCCAAAAGTGAAACCCAATAGAACCCATCTCACACTATAGATACGACTGGTGCATACATCCATCCACCCACAAGAGCGTGCCCCCACGCTCTAGCTGACACTACACTAGCTATCTGTCTCCCTCTTAAAAAGGCTGAGAATAATTACCCCCATGTGGCTGAACATGGTGCGTGGTGGCAAAAGGCACCAGAAGAAAGGCTGAGATGAGAATAAGCGCTCCACCCATAGATCGAACATCCAGGCTTTACAGTTTAGCAGTGCAATAGGTCTTAAAAGATAGGAATTGAACCCATCTCCACTTCCACTATCCCATCGATTGCTGACTGACTGACGCCAAAAAGGTCTGACCTATAAAAGTACACTCTTTTACCCCCAAATCATCAACTTCTTGAACCTCTAATTAGGCTAAAATTCAAGCTCTTGACATGCACTAGACGACCCCTCATATACGTACTTACTGGCGTCAGTCAGCACTCGATGGGATAGATACACAACTGGCGCCTAAAAGCGAAATGCCAAATGGAACGCATCTCCACTATAGATATGCGACTGGCGCACACATTCATCCCTCCAACGTAAGCCTAAAGTTATACTGCATTGCATACAACCTGCAGAAGGGACAATGTGAGACGATCAAGAGGCGTGTACAGAAGACGCAGTAATCTAAACTGTCTCATGTTTCTAACGTAACCAAAAACATGAATCTGCAACGGCATCACGATACTAAAGAACCTAGGCTGAGCAGGTACTAAATAAGAGACTGTCATCAAAGGTAATAGGTATGCCTGTGCCCTGCTGCCCTGTCTCGTCGAACCTGATCACGGGTATCATGTTGACACCAGAAATACCCGTACCTCCTTTCCCTACACGTAAACGATCCGCCTGTGATCGGTGCCGATTTCATAAATTGCGATGTCCACCAAGACAGAACGGCACCCAGTCTTGCAATCGATGCCTGCGGGCGAATGCCACCTGCACCACCAGCTTCACGAAGCCTCTGGGACGGCAACGGGCGCCTAAGTCAGGTTCGAGCCATCTTTCAGCCTCCCAGTCCTTCGTGGGCCATTCAACTCGGAATCCTCCCACCTCGCCAGCATCGGGCTCGCAGGCGACGTCAATGGCGGCTCGATATCCACTCTCAGTGGACGTACGCATGGCCAACTCAACCGAAGAAGACCCTCATACGGCAACGTCATCGACTACGGAAAATGAGCTGGCTACAAGAGATGCCTTCCCCTCGAATGGGTCTTCACCGCAGATTTCCATGGCAGAATCAGAGCCCCTGGGTGACGATGGGAGGAGCCTATGCTTAGACACCTTTGTGTTTCCGGATGCCATTTCCTCCCATAGCGTCGACGCCCATGGTTACGATCAACTCGACAGACTCCTGAACTCCCCGTTGTCTATGGTCTCGCCGCCAGGCGTGCCCTCCGGATTCCCCACGAACACCGATTTCGACACCCTCCAGAGCTTGACATGTCGTCTCGACACGGATTTCGCCAGCCAACAACAACAACCACCACCACCATACATGTACCCTTCGCCAGACTCACCATCAACCGAGGTCCTGGCAGACGTCGTCGTGAACTTCGAAACACTTGATACGGACTCGATATATCACGGCAAAGGCGCTGGCATCACAGAACATCAACCACACCCAGGCGAGACTCGCGGCAGCAGCTGCAATACTCGTTTATCGAAGCTCTGTTTAGACCTCGGCAATCAGCTGGAACTTTGTATCTCTGCCAGCCCAACGGCGGGTGCTGCTCCAAGCGGCTCCAAAGAGCTGGACGCGCTGTCGGACACCAAGCTCTTTGGCGATGCCCTGTCCATCACGTACGAGTTCGTCTCCATAATCGAGTCCCTGGGCTCCGTGTCCGCGGTGACGGTGCCCTCTCCTCTAGATGACGAAGGCTCGCCGACCAGCAACGTTTCGATGACCCAGCAGCCACCTTGTAGCGTTATCGTCGTCCTCAACCTGTTATCGGCATACCTAATGACGGTCGCCATCTACGACAACCTGGTCGCGCGGCTCCAGCAGCGGCTCCGCGACACTTCCCCCATGGGTTCCTTCATCCAGGGACTGCAGACGCTTCCCGGGCTGCGGCTGGGCGGCTTCTCCGTCCATCAGGGGAACCTGCAGACAAAGATTCTCCTCCAGGCCATCCTGCACCAGTTCGGGGCCATGGAAAAAATGCTGGGAATACCGGTCGAGTATCGTGTCACGGACCGGCGGGACGTCTACAGCGGCTTGCTTCATAGTGAGAAGGCATGTAACCTACTAAAGATTGTGATGACGGGGGAGGATGATGATGAGGGACGTAGTTCGGCCTGCAGAATGGAGACTCCCCGCTCCCTGAGGCTGAGGATAAACACTGTTTCGCAGCACCTGGATGCCTAACGTGGGCATGTAGAAATTAGAATGCCATTTAGACGATTTCAGAAGCATATCAAGTCCTTTTTGTTGCGCCCGAACCAGCCAGTCAGGCCAAGTCTACTATAAACGTAGGTATCTTTGAGCACAAGATATTCTGGAATCAAGCAGGCCGAATGAAGATTGAATTTGACGCCTCCTTTGAAAATGGATCATGTGGATTGAGCAAGTCAAACCTCCCTGACCTCATTCGACTCATGAGTTCGTCGCCAAACGCCATGCCTCTACATACATTGGAAGCACCGCGGGGGTGCCTCGTTCGGAAACCAGATGTATATCCCTCGTCCGATGAGATCCATCGAAAGGATCGATGTGTCGGATGCATGCTTCCATGACTGCATGTCAGCCTCATAAGGTCCGACACGACCACGATCACCAAGCAAGCGAGTCTCCGAAAGCCCACCCGTCTTCTTTGTACACCGCCGGAGAGGACAAACCGTCCGAATTATCCGATTACGTCCTCCGAACCACCCCACCGTCCGATTAAACATGTTCGGACGGTGTGAAGCAGCAAGTGCAGGGTCTAGAATCTGGGCAAGATCCACGATACCGTCAATGACACCACGAGTGTGGTGGTTTCGATGGCGGAAGACTTGTTGTTGTCCATAAAACCATTCATCAAGTATGGGACACATCACAACGAATTCTAGATGCTTCAACGACATCCCATAGTCTTCTTTAAATCTCACCCGCCTTCAGCCCAACCATACCTTTTCAAGTCGCAATGCCAGAGCCCATCGCAGTTGTCGGTACCGCCTGCCGGTTCGCAGGGGGCGCGACCTCTCCTTCGAAGCTTTGGGCGTTGCTCCAGAGGCCGCGCGACGTCCGCAAGGAGATACCAAGTGATCGCTTCAGTGCCAAGGGCTTTTACCATCCTAACGGATCCCACCATGGCCACTCCAACGTCATGCACTCATACCTCATCGACGAGGACTTGGGCCTCTTCGACGCCGAGTTTTTCGGCATCAAGCCGGTCGAGGCCAAGGCCATAGATCCCCAGCAACGGCTTCTGATGGAAGTCGTCTACGAGAGCCTCGAGGCGGCTGGCCTACCCATCCAGCAGCTCCAGGGTAGCGATACGAGCGTTTACGTCGGCGTCATGTGCAGCGACTACGAGTCACTGCTCCTGCGAGACCTGCAGTCGACACCGACCTATCTGGCCACCGGGATCGGGAGGAGCATCTTGTCGAACCGCATCTCGTACTTCTTCGACTGGCGGGGTCCGTCAATGACCATCGACACGGCATGCTCGTCCAGTCTTGTGGCTATCCACATGGCGGTACAGGCGCTGCGTTCGGGCGAGTCAACCACAGCAGTAGCCTGCGGATCTAACCTGATCCTGGGGCCCGAGAACTACGTCGTCGAGAGCAAGCTCAACATGTTGTCGCCTGATGGTATTAGTAGGATGTGGGATCGCGATGCCAACGGCTACGCGCGCGGTGACGGCGTGGCGGCCGTAGTCCTCAAAACCCTGAGCCAGGCCATTGCCGACGGCGACCACATCGAGTGCGTAGTCCGGGAGACGGGCCTGAACCAAGACGGCGCCACCACGGGCATCACGATGCCTAGCGCCTCTGCTCAGAAGGCGTTGATCCAGAGCACCTACGCCAAGGCGGGACTGAACCTGGAGACGGCCGCGGATCGGCCACAGTTCTTCGAGGCGCACGGCACGGGGACGCCGGCCGGAGACCCCATCGAGGCCCGGGCGATCCAGGGCGCTTTCTACGGCGACAAGGACAGCAGTAGTCTGCATGACGAAACCCTCTACGTGGGATCCATCAAGACGGTTCTTGGTCACACCGAAGGGACCGCCGGGATCGCAGCACTCATCAAGGCCGGTTTGGCTCTTCAACATGGGTGCATCCCGCCCAACCTGCACTTCAACCAGCTCAGCGAGAGCGTGGCGCCCTTCTACGAGGGCTTGGAGATCGTCGGCGACGCCAGACCGTGGCCGAAGCTTCTCCCGGGTCAGCCGAAGAGAGCGAGCGTGAACTCGTTCGGGTTCGGGGGTGCAAATGCGCATGCCATCGTCGAGAGCTTCGGACAACGAGCGACTCCGGCCGAGAGGCTCGAGGATGCCGCCTCCCTCTTCACCCCATTCGTCTTCTCCGCGTCCTCGGAGCAGTCCCTGCGCGCCACCCTGGGCGCATACGCGACGTTCCTGTCCAACAACCCCAATGTCAATATGCGCGACTTGGCCTGGACGCTGAGGGCGCGTAGGTCGCTCTTGGCCAACAGAGTCGCATTCACCACCACCACCAACACGACGACGGAGATGGATCAGCTTCGGTCCCAGATAGAGGCCCGGATCCAACAAGACCATGCGTCCCCCTTGGCCACCAAGGAACTGCCGGCGGCCCGGAGAGGCGAGGCCAGGATCCTCGGAGTCTTCACGGGCCAAGGGGCCCAGTATGCGCGTATGGGTGCCGAGCTGGTGGAAAGGTCTCCAGTGGCCCGCAAGATCGTGCAGGACCTCGACTTCCACCTCGCCCGGCTCCCGGAAGAAGACCGGCCGACCTGGTCTCTTCTGGGGCAGCTACTGGCCGACGTCTCCACGTCGCGTATCGCCGAGGCTGCCGTCTCGCAACCCCTGTGCGCGGCCGTGCAGATTGTCTTGGTCGACCTGTTGCGCCTGGCCGGAGTTCGGCTAGATGCCGTTGTAGGCCATTCTTCGGGCGAGATCGGCGCGGCTTACGCAACGGGCTACCTGACGGCACGAGACGCCATCATCGTTGCCTATTATCGAGGATTCCACACCCGGCTTTCGGCGAGCCCCCATGGTAGCCACATCAAGGGCGCGATGCTGGCGGTTGGAACATCCGTGGAAGACGCGACCGAGCTCTGCGACATGGACGAGTTCGTCGGCCGTATTAGCGTCGCTGCTAGTAACTCGTCATCCAGCGTGACTATTTCAGGAGACGAAGATGCCATCGAGGAGCTACAGGTCATTCTGAATGACGAGAACCGCTTTAACCGTCGTCTGAGGGTTGACCAGGCATACCACTCCAAGCACATGGGTCCCTGTTATGATCCGTATGTCGAGTCTGTCAGGAAGTGCGGCGTCAAAGCCAGGAAGCCCTCGGGAAAGACGGCCTGGTTTTCGAGCGTTCACGATGGCGGCCCGGTCGAAGACGCACCGTTCGACTTGAGCGACGTGTACTGGGCCGAAAACATGACCCGGCCGGTGCTGTTTTCGCAAGCCGTCGCCTCGGCCCTCAACGCGTCCTCCTTCGACCTCGTCTTGGAAGTCGGGCCGCACCCTGCCCTCAAGGGGCCTGCAAGCCAGACAATTGACGAGGTCACAAAGAGAAAGCTCCCGTACGCGGGCACCCTGTCTCGAGGCACGAACGCGGTGCAAGCCGTATCGGAGTGCCTCGGCTTCTTGTGGTCTCATCTGGGCAGCAAGTACGTCGGCCTGGACAGCTACGAAAGGGGCGTGGCTGGCAAGCCCCAGGAACTCGGCGTCGTCAAGGGACTTCCGTCGTACCAATGGAACCACGGGACAAGGCATTGGCACGAGTCCCGCCTATCCAGAAAGTTGCGCCTCCGAAAGGATCCCTTCCACTCCCTCCTGGGAGATGTCTCATCCGATAGCTCCCCGCACAATCTCAGCTGGAGGAACCTGCTTCGCACGAGCGAGATCGAGTGGCTTTCGGGTCACCAGGTCCAAGGGCAGACCGTGTTCCCGGCGGCGGGTTACGTGGCGTCCGCGCTGGAAGCGTCGCGGTCACTGGCGGCTGCCGGCAGCGAGATCCGTCTCATCGAAGTCAAGGACTTCACCATTCACCAGGCCGTCGCCTTTGAAGACGTCGACAACGGGATCGAGGTCCTCATCTCACTGGCAGAGATCAAGACGGTCTCTCCAGGCCACGTCAGAGCCAAGTTCACCTATGCGGCGGCATTGGGCGCGCAACCCGAGGATTTCTCCCTGGCTGCTAGCGGAGACGTCGATGTGTACATGGGCAAGCCGTCTCCGAGCGTACTTCCAGCCCGTCCTCCGAAGCCGCCTCACTTGATTGCCGTCGATACGGACCGGTTCTACACGGCCCTGGCAAGTCTGGGCTACAACTTCGGCGGACGATTCCGATCCTTGGGCTCGCTCCGGAGAAAGCATCGCACTTCAACATGCTTGGTGAAGTTGGAGCCTTCAGCGGAACGCCTCTACATCCATCCTGCGGAATTGGACGCTTCCTTCCAGTCCGTCATCCTCGCCAACAGCTACCCCGGCGACGACGGCCTCCAGTCTCTGCATCTCCCCACCAAGATTGACCTCATCCGAGTAAACCCGGCCCTATGCGACTCGACAAAGAGGAGCGGCATTGAACATGTCCCCGTCGACGCGGCCCTTGGCCCCATCGTCGATGGCGCGAAGCAGGGCTTCTCGGGAGACGTCAACCTCTACACCAACGATGAAGCACACGCCGCTATCCAGGTGCAGGGCGTGAAGCTGATTCCCCTGGGCGGCGCGGACGCCGTCGAGGACAGGCCTGTCTTTTCCAAGATGCTCTGGGTACCCAGCGAGCCGGACGGCACCGAGTGCGCCCGCGACACGGTGGTGACACAGGAACACCACGACACCCTGAGCACGCTGGAGCGCATCTCGACCTATTACCTTCGGCAGTTCGACCAGCAGGTGCCGGAGGACAGTCCCCTCCGGGCCGAGCGGCCGACGAGCTGCTACCTGGACTACGCGCGGCACATGACTTCGCTGGTGAAGACGGGACGGCACAGATGGGCCAAGAAGGAATGGCTGAACGATAGCCTGGAGGACGTCATGGAAGCCAGCCGCCGCTTCTCCGACATCCCCGACGTCAAGGTCATGCATCTCGTGGGCCAGCAGATGCCTCGCGTCTTCCGGGGCGAGACGAACATGCTGGAGCAGTTTCGCTCCAACAACGTCCTGGACGACTACTACGCGGGCGGGTTCGGTCTCAAGCAGTCGTCGCGCTGGCTTGGTCGCGCCGTCAGCGCAATCGCCGAGCGCTACCCCCATATGAAGATGCTGGAGATTGGTAAGTTCAAAGACCAACCGGGACGACCTGCCACTGTTTGATATACTGACATTGATTCACTGACATTGATTCACAGGTGCCGGGACTGGTGGTGCAACCAAGTCGATTCTCGCCGCCACCGGGCACAACTTCCAGACATACACATTCACCGATGTCTCGGCCGGCTTTTTCGAGAACGCCGCCGCCATCTTCTCGGATCACAAGGACCGCATGGTCTTCAAGACGCTCGACGCCGAACGCGATCCCTTGGAGCAGGGCTATACCGAAGGCACTTACGATCTGATCATAGCGTCCTTTGTTATCCACGCCACAGCCAGGCTCGAGGTGACGATGCGCAATATCCGCAAGATCCTCAAGCCGGGAGGGTTCCTCATTGTGGGCGAGGGAAGCCACAACGGCCAGACAGGCGGAACCGGTGGCTTCATCTTCGGGCCTCTGCCCGGTTGGTGGCTGGGCGTGGACGAGGGACGAACTCTGTCGCCGTTCACGAGTACGCAAGAATGGGATAGAATCCTGCGCGCCACGGGTTTTTCTGGAGTCGATGTACACCCGCCCAAAGAGTTTGAAGACGTCCTAGGCGTCTCGCTCTTTGTGTCGCAGGCCGTGGACGAGACAGTCAACTTCCTCCGCGAGCCCCTGACTGCTGCTTCCCCGGCTGCCAACAACAAAATGGAGAAGCTCTTCATCGTGGGCGGCCAGTCCGACGGCAGCGCCCATCTCGTCGCAGGGGTCAAGGCTGCTCTCGAGAGTCACGCTTCCGCCGTCTACGAGTTCAAGACGCTCGGAGATGTCGACTACGGCCTCATTGACCCCGAGTCCTCCGTCATCAGCTTCACAGAGCTCGACGACCGCGTCTTTGAGAACATCACCCGGGACGACTTCTCCAACTTCAAGAACATGTTCCAGTCGGGCAAGACGCTGCTTTGGGTCACCAGCGGCCGCTTGGCCGACGAGCCGTACTCCAACATGACCGTCGGCTTTGGTCGTACCGCCGTGCACGAGACGCCGGACCTCCGCCTGCAGTACATCGACGTGCCCGATCCCGAGACGACCGATCCCGACATGATCGCCAAGGCCTTGCTCCGACTGCGGGTCGGTGCGCGGCCCGAGGACAAGCAGCCCGAGGGCTACCTCTGGAGCGTCGAGTCCGAGATCCTGGTGGACGGCCATGGCCGCCAGCTCGTCCCGCGTCTGCGACATCTGCCGGAACCGAACAACCGATACAACTCTGCGCGACGGCCCCGCACGCACGAGGTTGGCGTCGGCGACTGCGTCCTCTCGCTCTATAAAAACGCTGCCGGCCGATTCGACGTGAGGGAAATATCTCACTACGACGTCGCCCAGGACGCGTTGACGGACCTGGTGGAACTGCGGACTCTCCAGAGCGTCTCGTCTGCCATCAAAACGCCCCTTGGTCAGAAGTTCCTCGTCGTGGGTGTGGATGTGAGAACCGGGACCAAGTACCTGGCTCTTGTGCCGTCGGTCAGATCCATCCTGAAGGTGCCCAGGGATTCCATCGTCGAGCAGCAGCAGCAGCTTTCCGAATCGTCGGCTTCTGCTACTCTCCTGGCCAAGGTAGCTTCCAACCTTGTTGCTATGAGCCTTGTCGACCCCTTGTACAAGGACCAGACTCTACTGGTCCACAATCCGTCCAACCTTCTTCATGATGCCATATCGCGGTACTCGTCGGAGAAACGGTTGGACACAGTCTACACTAGTGACTCGACGTTGATAGATACCCCCGGCTCGTCTATCAAGCTCGTTCCTTTTGTAACACAGGCTGAGCTTGGTCAAATCCTTCCCCTGAACCCCTCGACCTTTGTGGGCTTTTCAGATCCCCGGGACGGTCAAAGCTCAATCGAGAACGAGATGACAATTCTGTCAAGCTTGCCAAGCCATTGCCGTAAGGAGACGGCCAAGACGATTTTCTCCGACAATGGCAGCGAGGGCAGTCCCTCCCTGACCGGGGTTCTGGGCGAGTGTCTCCAGAGGGCCATCCAACACGTTCCACAGATTCCGGGTGACGAGCAGCAAGTCAACCCCGTCGGCATCCGGGATCTCATCGACGGATTACTTCCAGCGGATCCCTTGACCGTCGTTGACTGGCAAATGTCCGCGAAGCTGCCGGTTCAAGTCAGCAGGATCGACTCGCAGCCCATGTTCAGGAACAACAAGACCTACTGGATGGTCGGTCTCTCGGGAGCCTTGGGTATCTCCCTATGCGACTGGGCCATCAACCGGGGCGCCAGACATTTGGTTCTCACGAGCAGGAACCCCAAGGTCGAGCCATCCTGGGTCGCTGCCCACAGGCGGAACGGGATCAGTGTTACCATCATGCCTTGGTAAGTCATCGACTTGTCAACCATGTGTCCCGTCCCAAACCATGATGACATGTACATGTCTTCACACACACGAGTGCTAATCAAATCATTGACCAGTGATGTAACCGACGAGGCCCGACTGAAGCAGGTGCACGAGACCATTTGCGCAAATCATCCACCCATCGTCGGCGTGCTGAACGGCGCCATGGTCCTGCGTGACGTTTCGATCCGGAACATGTCGTTTGAGCAGATGAGCGACGTCGTACGTCCCAAGGTCCTGGGCAGCATTCATCTCGACCGCATCTTCCACTCGCAGCCGCTCGAGTTCTTCATCTGCTTCAGCTCCATCAACTGCATCATCGGCAACCTGGGCCAGGCCAACTACGCGGCGGCCAACACCTTCATGTGCGCCCTGGCCGCCCGGCGCCGAAAGCGCGGTCTCGCCGCCACCGCCCTCAACGTGGGCGCCATCATCGGCGCCGGGTACATGGAGAGGGAGAGCAGCAAGGCGCTCGACCTGACGGTCAGCAAGATGGCCCTGATGCACCTCAGCGAGGAGGACTTCCACCAGCTGTTCGCCGAGGGCATGGAGGCGGGCCGTCCAGGCAACGCCAGCGGCCCCGAGGTGTCGACCGGGCTCTTGGAGATCCCCGCCAATGCCCCCGAGCCGCCGCGGTGGCTGCTGGATCCCAAGTTCGCCCACTTCATCGTCCACGAGATCGGCAAGGACGCGGCGGAGGGCGATCGGGCCGGCGCGGCTTCTATCGCTGAGCAACTGCAAGCGTGTAGTTCTCGGGAGGAACTGGAGGGCATCCTTCAAGGTAAGTGCTCGCTCCGACTCGATTGTTCCAGTGTATTATGCCCGGGTAGCAATGACGGGACTAATCAAACTTGTTCTCACAGAGGCGTTCGCCGTCCAGCTTCGCAACGTTTTGCAGATGTCGACACCCAGTGACGAGCTTATGCTGCTCCGGAGCAGCGAGATCGGTCTGGACTCGCTCATCTCGGTCGACATCCGCACCTGGTTCTTCAAGAATTTCCAAGTCAGCGTGCCGGTCCTCAAGATCATGGGCAACGACACGATGGCCAATCTGGCAAAACACGCCGCCGAGAACGTCCCTGCAGAGTTGGTGCCTCATGTGGGTGCCGGGGAACCAAACGGAGTCAATGGCTCTGCTTCTCGGTCGAATAATAAGCTCGACTCACCAGCAGACACGGACCGGTCGGCTATCGACACAGCTACGGCAACCCAGGGAGCTTCTACCAAGGCCGACAACAGCCATTCAATTGACTGGGAGACCGAATCGACGCCACCCATGGTGGAAGACGGCTCGGAGATACCGTTATCAAAGAAGGCCCCGTCGTATCCGCCCAAGACGGTGCTGTTGACCGGCGTGAGCGGTCTCCTGGGTCACCACCTGCTCGACCACCTGGTCAACACCACCTCGGCCAAGATCATCTGCGTAGCCGTGCGCCGACTGGACGAGCTGGTCCGGACGGGCCGCCTCCCGCCGCCGAGCGAGCGCGTCGTCTACCACGACGGCGACTTGGCCGCGCCCCGGCTGGGCCTGACGGAGCCGCAGGCCGCGGCGATCCTGAGCGAGGTCGACGTCGTGATCCACAACGGTGCCGACACGTCGCACCTCAAGTTCTACCAGTCGGTGCGGGCCTCCAACGTCGAGAGCACCCGGTTCCTGCTGCGGGCCTGCCTGGCCCGGGGCGTGCCGCTGCACTACGTGTCCTCGGTGGGCGTCGGCCTGTTCGGCGGCCGGGACACGCTCCCCGCGGCGTCCGTGACCGCCGCCGCGGGGGTGGTGGCGGCGCCCCCGGCCGACGGCAGCCACGGGTACATGGCCGGCAAGTGGGTGTGCGAGCGGATGCTGGAGCGGACAAGCGCGGCCGCGGACGAGGCGGGACGCGAGCTGCGCATCGTCGTCCACCGCCCCTCGACCATCATCCGCGAGGGCGCCGACACGGAGGGACAGAAGGCCACCATGGACTGGGTCAACGCGCTGCTGCACTACTCGCGCCTGCTCCGGGCGGCGCCGCGTGTCGAGAACATCCGCGGCGCCCTAGACCTCGTCTACGTGCAGAATGTTTGCGCAGCCATCGTCGGGCGCGTCGCGGGGGTCGACGTTGACGTTGACGGCTTGAACGGCAGCAATGGCACCAACGGCACCAATGGCGCCAACGGAACCAATGGAACTAACGGCACCAATGGCATCAAGAAGCGTAAAACCACCGGCGGCGTCATCTACGTCAACGAGGTGGGAGACGTTGTCCTCCCCCTGGACCGTCTCTCGGATATTGGAAAGACGTCGGCCGGTGCGGGGGCGGATACTGCGCTCATCGGCAACCTCGACACGATACCGATGGCCCAGTGGACGCAGAAGGCTATCGAAAAGGGGCTGCACACGGCTGTTGCCGCCTTGATTGAGGCTATGGATGCACCTGGTGCTGCGGACTACCCGAAGCTCGTCAGGGGCTCCAGTGATTAGAGTAAGGAGTGGCAGAAAGCAGAGGCTGAGAGGGTAGTAGAGCATACGGCGTTGGGCGTATGGGGGGGTAATGCTTATGTTTTGGCGGAATTTATATTACTATATGTAAATTGTAATTGCACCGGGCGTTAGTATCAAAGCACAAATTCTATTGTTGAGAGCACTTCGAGAATGCTGTCACAAATCATCGAGCGCCGAGGTGAAATGACTTTGTGAAAAGGTCCAAAAGCGGTAGCTATAGCCTATAGCCAAGGATAAACCTATGCTGGACTGGCGTTAATGTGTTGCGAGGCTTCAATGCGAACAAGTTGCTGTTAGATGAAGCTATTAACTATATAGAAGCCCACTAGATGTCTAAGTGCTTTTTAACCACGAAAAGGGTGAATCTGGAAATAAAACCCTTGCCGTCAACAAGCTATATATTATATCACTCGCATTGCCACACTCGTAGACCGAGATATTGAAGATATCGAAGCTCATTTGTACTTCAACATTATTATCTCTTTTACACAACTGTGACGACATGAATAGATCTGTCCTTAACTAATCATGTGAAGAAGTGCCGACGTGTCTCAGCAACATGGACACATCTATCTTGAGACTAGATGTGAAAAATCCTAAATCTCGTTGCCGCCGTCCATTATCAACATCTGTGATGCCGGCCATGTCACCATAGCCTTCTCCACCTCACCTTCATTCCGCGGTCAGGTGGCATCCCTACGGCCCCGTAGTACTTCGCGTCGTTGCGAGCCCCGCGCGCAGACTTGCGTCCGTTCAGATGGTTCCACTCGAGGAACTCGATTTCGAAACGAGCCAGCAACAGCGCCAGAGTCACCATGATCTCGTGTTTGGCGAAGTGCCGCCCAGGACACATGGAGACACCGCCACCTATGTTCATAGCAACAAAACAAACAATCAGCAAAACAAGATTCCTCAACAGCATCGGTATGAGGAAAAGAACATGGGCGGTGCTGTCACGTACCGTACGGGTAGTAGGAGCCGGACCGGCCCGCGGTGGTCAGCTCGGGCTTGCGGACGACTCTGCCCGACTCGTCAATGCTGTCGACGTACTTCAGATGCCGCTCGGCCCAGAACTCCGACGCGGGATGTTCAGGGGTCCCCCAGATCCTTTCGTCGTGGTGCGCGATGGTAGACGGGGCTTGGACGATGGAGCCCTTGTCCATGTGGTATCCGCCCATGGTCGTTGGCTGGGTGACCTCGCGAGTGATGTTGATCGAGACGTGCATCCTCAGCGTCTCCATGTAGACCGACTGGAGCAGCGGCAGCCCCATCAGCTTCTTCGTGTCGAGCTTCTTGGTTCTCGTCACGGAATCGGATATCAGAGCCGTCTGGACCTCTTCTTTAAGCGCCTTGAACAGGTCCGGGTTCTGCATCACTTCCAAAAAGGACCACATGGTCATGGGGATGGCGTTGGCGTCGGTTCTGGCCCGAGTCAAGTAAGCATCGGTTCTCACGTCCGGTAGCTTTCAATGAAGAGGACGAAAAGAAAACAAAAGAAAATCCCACTGACCCGATGATGAAGGCGGCACTTAAGCCCGCCGCAGTCCGTGGCTCAAGCGTCTTTCTCATCCACTTGGCCAGTTCGCGCGAGACGCGAGCCCCGAACTTTGGCTCCCAATCCGCGTCGGCGTCCGGGCCTTCCCAGTCGAACTCGGCCCAGGCGGCCTCGAGATACGCCCCCGTCATGGCGTGGAACCGGTCGCGCACCTCCCAAGGACGGCGGTTCATCCACTTGGGCAGACCCCAGGCCAGGTGGTGGGCGATGCTCTCGAACTCGGACATGGCCTCGAGGAAGTCGGGATGCATTTCCATGATGCGGGTGCCCACGAGCGTCGTCAGGACCGTGTCCGCCATGTCGCGCGTGAAGAAACGAAACGTGTCGACCGTCCGCCACTCGCCCAGCGGGTACATGGCCGTCAGCTTGTCGTTGAAGCGACGGTAGAAGAGCTCGGACAGGTGCGCGACCGGTCCCGTCCGCGCGAGGTGCTCGGCGTAGACGTGGTGGTGGTTGGCCCAGTACCGCTTGTCATCCGGCGTGTCCTCGGTTCCCGGGAGCGGCGTCTTCAGACGCCCCGACTTGTCGGCTCGCCACTCTACCAGCTCGCCGGGCGTCATGCCCCACACGTAGGCCATCACGTCAAGCATGAACACGTCTGAGGTCATGCCCTGCTGCGACTTGAACATGGCCTGCACATGTTGTGGCGATGTTGTCATGTAGAGCCGCCTGTTGGCGATGGTGACTTTGATAAGGCTGTGGTCGAGCAAAGCATCCCTATGTTTCCCGAGGGGGCCTCGTCAGTCATCATGTCACGCTTTGTAAATTGGTACAATCATGTGCTTACCTGGCTCGTTCCAGAAACCCTTTCATGTCAGTCATGTATTCGTAGGAGTTGGACACAACTGGGATGGTCCCCTTTAGCCATGGCGGTTCGTTGGCGTTTCTGCGCAACAGCACCGAACTGCCGCCTACCAACAAGAGCGATAGCACCACCAACAGAGCCACGAGGTTTCCGTAACCTCCCGGTGTGTTGTTTGTAGGTCCTGTTGAGTTGGCACTATCCATTGTGGATTGAGTAATTCTTTTAAGGAAATGGTCGATATGAAGATGACGCTGGTGCACGTATTCAATATGTTCTCTTCAAGCTTTCAAGTGAACTACTTCATGTTGGTGACTCTGCGGCCTTCTCTTATCACTGTTTAGGTAACCGCATAGTAAAACATCGTAAGAGGCTTATTTTAGGTCATTCGATGTAGCGATGACCCCATGGCCCCCATGCCGTACGATCCTGAAGGCTGCGCGGCCGAATGATTATCTCCGGCTTCGTAGGCTTGCCTTTCTAGCTCCTTTCCGTCACACGACATGTAAGTCATAATACAGCATCTTCGGAGTCTTTTATCTTCGGCTTCGGTTTCCTAGTATGGTAATTGCCTGCGAATATGGCTGCTTACGTGTCTAAGCTTACGTGCATGCAGCATGCGCCGTGGACAGGTAGCTGTGAGGGGCAACATCCAGCATGCATGGTACCGGTAAGGTAGCCTTTTGAACTGTACAAGTAAATTGAACCCAATAGAACCTAGTCAATATTCGGCTTTTCTGTGTCTGGCTGTGCCTGTCTCATAATTACTATTTACGTGTGAATGCTTTTCGGGGATTCGAAAGCTATCTCCTTCGGAGAATGTCCGTCGTGCATATGTGGCCACGGGTCCTGGTCCATACTGCCTACGTGCAATTGGTGGAACAGTCAAGTCAGTAAGATATTTTGTCATATAACGTCATTAAATGAGGGTTCGACCTATTATAAAACCCGTCTTTACATACATAAGATCTAGGATATAAATCGGCCAATAGTCAGTTCAGTCCCACTGACGCGTTATTCGCAGCCTCTGAAACCGTCTAATTATTTGAATATAACGAAAACCCTACCATCTTGCGAAAATGGATCGCTTGGCCGAAGAGATGAACTCCATGAAGGGGGAGCAGGGGCACTCCGACCTTCCACCTCTCCCCGAAGGAGAGTTCTCCGTCTGCGGCAGCGTATGTGATTATCTACCCTACCATGTATTTGGTCTATGTCATCCCCCAATCTAACACACAAAATCCTTTTAGCTCATCGCTCATGCGGACAAAGCTGACACGCTCGCCGACATCTACACGCACACGACCCGCCTGGCCGAATCCGAGCCGGGCATCGTCTACATGTGCCTGTCCCGCGACACCGAAGACCCGACCGTCTTCCACTTCTTCGAGCGCTACACTGGAAAACAGGCCTTCGAGGACCATTTCAAGCTGCCGATGGTGCAGAAGGTGTTGAATGATAAGCTCATCAAGTCGGTTAACGCCAAGTTCGGAAAGCCGATTCACGCGGCCAAGGCGTAAGGCATGACTATGGAAGAAGATAAACAGGGGATCAGTTCGTCTTGGTTGCGAAGTTACTATTTCCGTCGTTAGTTGCAGTCCCTTCATTGAAGGTTCTGGCGACGTACAAATCGTGGAAGTTTACGCTGGGCTTTACAGCATGAAAGTCGAGGCAAGAACTGTTCTGCGATTCTAAAGATATGGGAATCTACCACTGTTATTTTATGCTTCTGTCAAATTCTTCTTCGGCTGCCGCAGGCTGCAAGACCGGGCACTCTTGACCTTTGCATGCACGGCAACCCCTATAATTTGATCCAACTCTTGAACACAAAGCTATTGCACACAAGCCATACCCATTGAAAAACCCGAGATCCCGTCTGCTCATGCCATATCCAAGACCAGATATGCGGTGAGTTCGACAGGCGTGATTGGTTGGTTATGTTCACTCTTCGACAACCCAAGGCCGAGGAACGGAATCCTGGGAGATGAGCGGCTGTGGTTTATAGCAGTGGAGCAAAACATATGTCAGTATTGCATAGCTGTGACTCTGCCCATGCAAAGAAGGCTATCTTTGATTCGACCATTGCCGAGATTCGTATTCATCCCGAATTTCTGTTGGCTGGAGCAAGCAAGGCTGGGGTCAAGGCGCGGAACTCGGAGAGCAGGTGATTGTTACGCTTATGCAAGTTCAACTCAACTCCTGAATTTTAGGACAATATTGTGCATCCGACTTTCAGGTTTAAGCTTTTGGAAAGGGGGGGGGGATCGTCGGGCTGGACAGGGAGAACCCAAGTTTCAATAATCAATTCTTCGTAATTTTCCCCCACCCCAAAAAGCTTATCGCGAGCTCTCGAAATCGATTTGCTACGGTCGTCCAGAGGCGCAGCCATTGAATTTCGATCATCATGCCACGAACGATTCAGCATTACTCCCCATCAAATCAAATAAGATGGCTGCTGAACGGTCGAAAAGCCAATGATATTAATAGCCACCCTGTCATTGCAACAGACAGCGACGGGAGTCGGGGAAACGAATCTAGTTCCCCGCTAGTTTGCCGTTCATCCGATGTCAGACAGCGATCATCATGGTTCCTAGACCATCTCGGATTCCGTGGATTTCCAGAAGAGCAGAAGGTCTCCGCGGTCAAGAGCAGTATAAATGACGTCCCGATTGTCTATAATCTGGGCAACAGCATGAGCCGTGGCTATATCCAGAAACTCTTCTTTCTTGTCCCTCGCTTTTATATTCGATTCACCAACATGACCACCAACATCGCACTAGCACTTCTGGCTTTTACAGTCTCGGGCATTGCAAGCCCTCTGCCCTCTGCCACCACGACCACGAAGGCTGTCATCAGCAACTGCACAACCACAGTCACGTATCTGGATTACGGCTTTACGGGCAACTACCAGCCTACCAGTACGATCACGCTCTACAACAGCACAGTTACTCTTCCCACTCCTACGGACTGCCATGGCTGCAGTCATGTCACCACCACATATGCGCTAGCTCCATTCTGGGGCGGCTTGGGACCGCAAGTCGAGAAAATCATTTTCGTTTACGCTTCAACGCCCGCGACAACTCCGACACCTATTTGTGCCACGCCGACAGCAAACGTTCAGAGACGTGGAGAAACGAAGTGACCTCGTGGACCCTGGGCAGCATGACCCAGAACGGCGGATTCAGCACTCGCGGATGCCTTTTGTCACACGTACGGGTGCAGGGCAAAAGGGAAGAAGTTGTCTATTACAGCAGAAAGAGAGTGGCTACAGGCGAGCCATAACAGTGCCTACTTTGCCTACCCCTCACGCCAATAGTAGTACATGTACGTGGAAGGGCTGCTTGACTTGAAGCGTCTCTTTATGTGCCAGAAGAGATTGCTGGTACATATGTCGTGCGCAGAATATATAGCCAATTCAGGTACCAGCTATCAGTTTAAATCATTGGGCAGAGGACCCAAGTCAGCAACCCCTTATTGGCCATGCCCCGCACGAGGGGTTTCTGGCGTCAGTCAGCACTCGATCGGATAGAGCTCAGAAGTCATCGAGGTTCAGGGTGTCCCATGGCTCATTCTGAGCTTCCAGTTCAAGGTTTTGCTTAAAATCGTCACAGTAGTCAGTAACTACTGCTAAGTTTTCATTCATAAGTCGGCGCCGGACGAGGGCTCCGGAGGAGTCCCGGGCTTCGCGACACCTTTTGAATAGACAAACAATACATGCCAAAACTTGAACTTGAATTCCTAACAGTAAGCCATCTGAAAGAAACACTGGTGCGATGTGGTATTTCGAATGTTTGTCTTCGGATGCATGGAAAGGAGCAGTTTCATCTTATCGTATAGCAGCCTCCTAGATCCATTTTTCTATGAAAGTAAACAAACATCTCATGTCCCTCAACATGAAGACAATGTGAGAGAAAGGCACACGGTTGTTCCGTTTTCAGTAACCAAGATTAATCTTCCGCACGTATGAGAAGGTCACGAGACGCGCTTGCCGTTATAACCGGTTTACACAATGGTTGGAGGTTCTTGACTCGTATCAAGGGCCTACAATCTAAAATGTCGCGCAGCAAACTCTAGGACTTCACATTAGAGCTGACGATCGTTGAATCTGCCTCGCAATTACTGATTCTCGCCAACTTGTGGGACGGGATTGTTTACATCAATGCTTACATTGATCTGGAAGCTAATTCTCTGGGGAAGAAGCTACGATCTCAATGATCTCGCTTTTGAATGTGCGAAGGCCTGTTTCCTATTGGAAAAGAGGCGGTAATGTTTGTGATTTGCCGCTGCTTCAAGGTCTGCCGATTGTTTTCCTGTGAAAATAGGCCGGCGCGTCCGTCAGATATCGCATTGGACTTTGTTGTTAGGACTATGACAGGTTTGGTGTCTCTTGGCCAACCAAGAACCGGGTGCTTTGAGTTCATATTGCTCTCTACATAGAAACGAACAGCTTGCCATAATCAGTCAAGGTCTTCTGATACAAGGACACGAGAACTCAGACAGAAATCTGATGGCCCATTAAAAACGCTTACCCCCAGGAATATGCTGTGGCTGTCTAATAAGCAACCGTTTACGAACCAACAAATGCCCTCCTTCGCAGCATTGCGACGCATGCTCCATAGAGGTAAACCTGATTACCAGTAAATTCCTCAAGCAGTTAATTACAGCTATTGAAATGCTTCGGAATAGAACCCTCAACATCAACGAGCGACCCTTTGATGTCGCTCATCATTCCCAAACTTCCAGGCACATAACACCCCGGCAACGGATGGAGATAAATCAGACAGCGCCTCTTATTCCCTAAGCTCATCCACGTACACTTCGACAACATAGACCCGGCGTAAAAGGCCCAGGCCTGGGCTGCGTGAGCCCCGAAGCTTGAATCCTTGTGGCTTTCCAGAGTTCACGGTCCCACAAGTGGATTGCAGTTCGAAAACGTTAGATTTTAAACTTCACTGGAGCTGATTTCAATGGAGAAGAACTGAAGCAGCTCATAGTTGGTTTTCCGAATGTGTAGAACCTTTGGTTTTGTTGCGGTATGTAGAAAAAAATGCTCACCGGATGAGGTTGTGGAGGCTTTGATGCCGATGCGCAAATAACTTGCGGGCCTGAAACTATGTTATCCCATACCTAGGCTAGCCGCCATTTCCCCCTCCAATTAGGGCTCATTGTTAAAGTAATTGCAAATGCTTGGTCGTCTTAATAATAACCGCTGATTAATGAATTTATTGGTTATATATCAAAATAGAGTATCGCGGTAGATTTACGCATCAGCTATTACTAACCGTATGGTATAATCATTGGCCTTACACGACAGAATTGAATTTCTCCCTTCTCCAGGTTTGTTCTCGAAGAATAAGAGTGCTGAATGCCAAATAACGAAAACTTCTAATCTCGGGATCTCGGGGTTTGAGCCTTAAGTTGCGGACTTGTTCAACATTTCATGGGTCTAGCCTCTATCTAGGCATGCGTCTTAGTGTCTTGGCATTCTGTTACCACCCATCGGTTGCAGGCGCCGTCATTCCCGCTGGAAGGCACCGATGGCAAAAGGCACTAGAAGCTAGCTGTTAATGACTCAAACTATCTGAATGTCAGTAGTTAGAGATTTTGTCGGTCATCAACGGCAAGTCTCCCGATAGAAGAAAACTGTGGTTATCTGTCTTGGGCATTGGGCGCGGAGTAAGGTTAGCAGAGCACGCCATACCGATTCTGTACATACCCGGGGGTGTGGGGCGTCGCGGGCTCGCGTTTACACCCCCTACTCATGTAGGGGGGCAAAAAACCCTTAACCACGCTAAAAAGTCGTTTCTATGCTAAGTCTGTTACTAGTTGCGTTTTTAGCCTTTTCCCACCTAAATATTATACTTTTAAGACTATTAGATAATACTAATTTACTCTATTTTAAATTATCCTTTTTTATATATATTTATTATAATAACTCTCTTAAATCCTATAGATTTAAGCCCTGCTTAGAAAGCTATAGTTACTTTATATATATAGTGATAACAGGACTATGCTAGTATCTCTTAGAACTATAAGTCTAGTACTATTAAAAGTATATAGTTTATTACTATCTAGTATAAGGTCTCTTATACTAGTGTTATAAAGTATATTAAGCGTCTTAAAGCTAGGCAGAGTATTATAAGACCTAATAGTTAGTCCTAATTATTAATACTAGCTAAAAACGCTACTTTTAAGGTTTTTATAATCTAGCTTTTAGATACTAGCTTTCTAGTAATCCTAGTTATTATTAAAGAGACTATAAATAGTCTCTAGGTAATCTAGAGCTAAGGGCTAGTATTAAAGGGGTTTATATCTGCTTAGCTCTAGGATTATCTAGAGCTTAAGAAGTCTAGCTTTATTAAGCTAGTTAAGCTTTATTAAAAGGGAGCAGAGTTAGACTTAGCCCTAATTTAGGACTTCTTTAATTAGCTTAAAACCTATATTAACTTATATAATATTAGAGGTTCTAAGATCTGGAATACTAATAAGTCTAGCTATTAGATTAGATATCTTAATAGCTAGGTCTAAGTTATTATACTCTAGGATATAAACTAAAAGAGAGGAGCAGCTTTAGAGGTTACTAATCTAGCTAACTAGAAGTTCTATACCCTTATTAGATATAGTAATAGTATTAGTATAACTATTCTAATATATATAATATTTAAAATATAGCTAATTACTACTTAGGCTAAATATAATATAGAGGAGAATATTTACTTTATCTAATTACTTATTACTTTTTCTAGCTAATAGATTATAATAGACTTTATTAAATACTTTAATAACTACTTATTTATAAAGTTAGTAAAGTTTTAGAAGATTAGATATATAATAGAGGAGTATTTTAGTATTAATAGGTATAGCTGCTAGTCTAATTAGTAGTATATATACTTAGTACTTCTAAGTTAATATGCTAAATACTTAGAGGTTTTCTGGAAAAATATCCCAGAGTGCCTATATTAACTACTCCTCTTAGATAGCTTTTCTGGTTATATAAGCTAAGAACTTATAGAATACTATATAGAGTATAATATTATTCTAGGACTTTTCCCCCCTTATACTATATATATATTATAGCTAATAGATATAGAAGTCTTTTAGCTATTTAAAGAGGCCTAATAGAAGACCCTTTATAAAGCTATTTATAGTAAATCTCTTAACTTTATAAGGGGAGACTTTGTTATAGTGCTTTAAAGTATAACTAATACTATATTTATAAGTTATAATATTATAAATAGATTTAAGAGATTAGAAGTATAGCTAATATAATCTAACTTTATATTAAAACACCTAGTAAAAAAGATATAAAAGGCTAGATAAATAATCCCTTCTTATCTTATATACCTCTTACCCTATAAAGACTATTTTTAGGCTAGTATAGAGAGTGCTAACTATATTATTAATAAGTATAGATTAATACTCTTATTACTAACCTATTATAACTTAAGCCTTATAAAGGAGGTATTAAAGGAGGGTTCTATATTAAATAACTAAGTAGTTATCTATATTAGTAACTATAATAGTTAGTTAGAGAGTTTTTATTAAAAATAATAGGTATAATAAGAAGTAAAGCCTTTATACTTATTTATAATAAGTATTATAATCTCTAATATAATAGAGACTTAAGAGGCCTATACTAATAAAGTAACTATATAAGAGGCCTGTTAATAGAGATACTATATTAAAAGAGAGGCCTATTATTAGGATCTTAAACTTTATAAGGAGTATTTAGCAATAGAGAGGGTTATAATTAATAGGAGGATAAAGATATTAAACTTTAAATAGTAGCTTTACTATACTAGGAAGTTCTATAACTATATTCTATTTAATAATAATAACCTATAATAGGCTAAACTAGAGAGAGAGGTATTTATAATAGATATATTTAATGCTAACCTAAAACTGCTACTTAAAGATATTATTAATTAAATAAACTATATCTCCTGCTCTCTTAGAGAGATTAATATTAATAATACCCTTATAGAGGTAGTGTTACTCTTAACAGGACTTAATTTTAACTCTAACTTTCTTAATAACCTTAATAATATAGTTAAAGAGGTCTCTAATAATAATAATAATAATAACCTTGTTAATAATAATAATAATAAGGTTATTCTAGAGCTGGAGCTACTAGTATTAATAGTACTAGTAACTCTAATACTAGTACTAGGTTACTAGTTAAGATACTATAGTATTAAGGGGGATATTAATTATTTTAAGGCTACTAGTAAAGTTAGCTATAATATATTAACCCCCCCTTTAATATAAAGACCTTAAGAGGTGCTATATATAGTAAGTAATAATAGTATTATAATTAAACTATAAGTAATTAATAGTTATTAATTAATAAGAGATATTAATATAATTTATATATAAGTTAATAGCTCTAAGTTAGAGCTATTAACTTATATAACTTTTAGTATTATATAATATTATATTATTATGTTATTAATAGTTTGAGGTTATTAATGAATAATAGTTATATTAAAAAGTGAGGGTTTTAGTGTTTTGGCGTGGAAATGACTTTTTAGCATGGTTAAGGGTTTTTTGCCCCTCTATATAAGTAGGGGGTGTAAACGCAAGCCCGCGACGCCCCACACCCCCGGGTACTATAGGAAATGTCTCTTGCAGGTATACTAAGAATTGTTAAATTATATAGTATAGGGTTTAAAAATAATAATATATTAAGTATATAGCTATTAATAAAGGCTGGGACTATAAGAGCTAGAAAGGACAGCAAATAATATAACTCCACCTATAAATAGACTAGAATAATAAAAATAGGCTTAAAAGATATATAAAGTAATTTACAGATCTAATTAAAAGAGATTACTAAAAATAAGTATAAATTTGCTAAGAAATTCCTGAAAAACTTAAGAATTAAGTATTAAAGTATTAATAATAATAATAATAATAAGTCCTCTCCTCCTCTATACTCCTCCTCTCTCCTTAACTATAGTTCTTTTAGTAATTATACTGCTAAGTTCTACTTATCTTATTCTAATTATTCCCTTAAGACTCTTTATAATATTATAAAGGAGAGTTTTAACAGATAAATAAATCTACTTATATAAAAAATATATAAAATCTAGTTTATAGACCCTTCTATTTAATAGTTTCTTTTTAGCAGGTAATTTTACTATTAAGAAGGTCTATTAGGTGCTATTATCTTTTATTATAAACTATACTTTAATAATAGTCTTATAACCTCCTCTTTCTTATTATATTTCTTATCCTATTTTAAACTCTGATATAGCTAAAACTATTCTTTCTACTAAGGTAGGTGTGAGAAATTATAGTAATATAACCTTTTAGAAGTATTCTGCTCTATCTATTTCTATTAATTAACTCTCTATTAGATATAGTCTTCTCTATTATAGTTATATTTATCTAAAATATTAAAATATTTAGAATAAGATAGTATATTTATAATTATAACTTATAATTAAGGTTTAGTACTTATACTTTAACCTGGTATTTAAAGGACTTATATTTAAAGTTAGTAATCTAGATAATTAAGTTTATTATATAATATATTAGATAAAGCTAACCCTAGTAAATCTCTTAGAGGGAAAATCCCAGGCTTATTATTATCCTTAAAGTTTCCTATATTATTATCTAGGAGTAAGAGTTAGCTAGGTTTAGGTATAGAGAGTTATATAGAGAAAAAAGGATTTTTCTTAAAGTCTTATTAGCTATATAGGGTATCTTATAGGGTAAAGCTAATATTAATAGGTATATTATAGAATTTTATAGTAATAGCAGAAATATATTAGTTAACTAAAGAGATTTCTATATTAGTAAAGAGTTCTCTATCTCTTCTAGCTATATAGTTAAATTATAGTAATAAGATATTCTTTTAAAGGAATACTTAGACCTATTTAATATATCTAAGTCTATATATAAACCTATCTCTTTATTAGATTAAATTAACTATATAGTAACTAGTTAATAGGATTATTCTAAGATATATTAGGGCTCCTATCTTATAGTACTATCTGTTAAGATTATTTATAATATCTATAAATTATTAATTACTTTCTAAATCCTATATAGAGTTCTAGTAAAAGTAATTACTATTTACTTAGTTTATAATAATTATTACCTAATAACTATTACTATAATTAAGTAATAAGAAGGTAGCTATAATATTTTAAAGGTTATTTATATCTCTTCTTATTATACTAACTATATCTACTATAATCTCTATTCTAGGTGTTTAAGGTAGCTTTTAAGGTAGAATATAGATAGAAAGCAGAAACCCTCTAATTATAAGTCTAAGAAGGCTTATAACTTCAGAGTTATCTAAGTTCTCTTATCTTATTAGTATTTCTTATATATTATAGAGGTTAGAAAGATATTCTACCTTTTCTATATTATTAATAACTAATTCTTACCTATACCTAGTTATTAGATAATCTGCTAACTATTAGTTATTTTATATATACTAAGAAACTACTAGAACAGGTTAATTATTATTTAGTATAGGGTTAGCAGACCTTATATAGTTAAAAACTACTAAGTTATTATAGGATTTAAAGATAACTTATCCTATTAAAAAGGGGGTAAGATATAGTAATATTAATAGTTTTATAGACCTAGAATAATTATAATACTTTAATAAATTAATTAGTTACTACTAATTATTTACTCTTTTATACTTCTTAATCTTATCTTTTATTACTATATTCTAAATAGTTAGGTATTTTAATAAACCTTTATTACTTTTTAAGGCCTTAGTATTAGATATACTAGCAGGTTAGGTCTATAAATAAATATTCTTAGATATAGGCAGGTTAAGACTTATTCTATTAGATAAGGAGGGCTTTAGATTTATAAATTATAGGATATATTTATCTTTCTAGTCTTTTATTACTTCTAGTATTATCTGCTCTAGTATCCTCTTCTTATCTTTAAAGACCTAGTCTTAAATAGTTCTATCTAGCTTTAAAGAGATCTAATATCTTTTAAATAGCTTTTTATTTATAAAAGTTACTAATAGTTAGTTAATCTAGGTTCTTTTTCTTACTTATAGAGGCTATTTTAGTAGTGCTAGGCTTCTAGATTATATAAAAGATCTAAACTAGTTAACTAGATATAGGCTAGAAGCTTATAATAGAGGTTTAGTATAGTAAAGATTAATTAGATATAGTTATCTTAATAAGACTTTAGTTATAATAGCTAGGGCTCTAGGTAAGACTCTAGTTATAATATATATTAGAGTTTATAGTCTTTTCTCTATTCTCTTTTCTAACTACTAATTATTATAAAACTAGTTTTATTTATTATATAAGTTAATTAGTAGCTCTAAAAAGACTACTCTATTTAATTTAGATATTTATAGGTAGATAAATAGTATATCTAGAGCTTTTTTTTTAAGCTAGATAGTTATACTATCTCTCAGACTTCTATTATTAAAGTTATCTTCTATACCTCTAATTATATAGTACTAAAGGGGTTATCTAGCTTTAATAGATCTTATAAGGTAATATATAATTACTATAATATTTATAGAGCATATTAGAGTCTTAGTCTCTAATATTCTAATAGTATTATATAGGCTAGTAATAATATACTATAGTTTAAAAGGAGAAAATAACTCCTATACTATATTAAGAGTTTTGCTCTAGTATTTAATAAGTATATATTTTATTAGTAAATTAGAGGGATATATCTAGCTAGTTTTATCTTAGTATTATAGAAATAGAGTCTTATATTTAATTATTAGCAGCTAATATCTTAGTTTCTCTATAAGTTTAAAGTCTAATATATCTCTAATAATCTAGTTCTATACCTAAAATTAGCTCTTACTTAGTTTATTAGATATAAGATCTATTAGTTATCTAATATTAGAAGTAAGAAGCTTTAAGAATCTTAGCTCTTAAATATAGTTATTTAGAGCATTACTATTATTAAAAATAATCTTTTCTATTATAATATTTTTAGAAAGAAAGCTAGTAGGAGAAAAGAGTAAGTAATTTATAGACTAAATAGATAGATTAAATAAAAGTAATTATAAAATCTAAAGATATTATAGTATAGTAGTTAATATTAAATATCTTCTATCTAAGAGAATAGATTAAATAGTATATATAAATATAAATAAAAAAGAGAAGATCTAGAAGACTAGAAGGATTAATAATACTCTCTTATACCTACTAATTGCTTTAAAGTACTAGTAATTTATTAGTATTCTATAAAAGGAATAATTAACTTCTTTCTCTCTTAGCTCTTTTAGCTCTAATAAAGGTAAAGTAAACTTAAAATAAAAAATCTAATAATATATCTAATAGTAAATTAGAGCAGTTATTTATAAGAAAAGAATAAAGAAAATAGTAGCTATTAGTAGCTATTAAAGTAAGAGATCTAGTTATAAAACTAGGTAAATATCCTCCTCTATTCTCTAATATTAACTTTTCTTTCTCTAATAGTTATCTTTCTCTTTATCCCTTAATCTTAACTTAACTCCTCTAAATTCTTCTTCTTATATCTATAAATTACTTTCTCTTATTATAGCTAACTATAACTTTCTTATATTAGATATTAAAAATACTAATTAGCCTTATCTTTATTATCTTCCTCTAAAAACTACTTTCTAGATACTTAGTTTTAATATTCCTATATCTTAGATAAAGTAGAATAATATACCTCTTTTTATCTAGTACTCTAATAACTAGCTTTAAGTAATTCTCTTTTTCTTATACTTCTTATTACTTAACTAATATCTATTATCTTTTTAGGCTACTATAAGTCTTACTTAGCTCTAACTTAATATTTCTAGTAATAAATATTTAAAAGTAGCTTTTATCTTATAGGTATTTTCTAATAAGACTGCTAATATAATAAGATTAGTTTTCTAAAAAGTTTATCTTAGTAAATAAGACTTTAATTAAATATTTAAGGTAACTAAAGGAACTAGTAACTTTTACTATTAAGTCTTTATTTATATCTCTGCTACTTTTCTTTCTAGCTTATAGCAGATAAAGGTCTTTTAGTATATAGTAGCTACTTATAGCTTATTTATCTAATTTTAAAGTAGTTATAATATAATACTCTATATCTATTATAAGAAATATATCTATACTATAAAAAACTCTATAACTAGTATTTTTATCTATAAACTATACTTTAAATATATTTCTATACTAGATACTTCTTATACTAACTGCTTTTTCTATAAAATCTAAGAGAATTACTCTTATAATAATCTAAGTATTTATAAGTGCTATAGATATAAAATTAAATATAATAATAAAATAAGAAAGAGTAGAGAATTTAATAGTATTATAATAATTTTATAGTTTTAAATCCTAGCTAATACTACTATATTAGCTATATCTAAATTTAACTTTTTAATTCTTTAAAATACTCTTTATTCTTAATAGGCTTAAAAGTATTACTTAGAGGCTAGATTTACCTACTTTTAGTATCTTTTTATACTAGAGCTACTTCTAGACTTTAATCTTATAGAGATTACTAACTACTTAGAGCTTTATATTATAGGTTAAAAAAAGAAAGATAGAATAACTAAATATATTTTTATAGAATAGAGAAAAAGGGAAGAAATAATAGAAATATTATTAAGTAATAATAAGAATATAAAGGAAATATTCTCTAAATAGGTTTATAAAACTAACTTTAAACCCTATCTAAGTATAAAATTAATAAGATCTCCTTTATAAATATTCTTCTTTTTCTTACTAGTAATAGTATTATATAGCTGCTTTTAGTATTAATAGCTTTATTACTATACTCTTAGTTATCTAGATACTAGTATCCTTTTTATAGGTTAGTAACTATACTTTAATACTTTCTTCTCTTTTTTTTTCTTTTATCTATTTTTAAACTATTAGTTCTCTTATTTATTTAGTTTAGTAATAGCTATATCTATAGAGGGGGGTTTTTAGTATTATTATTAAGAAGTTATAGATCTCTAATATTTTATACTTAGTATAGATATTAAAGTTATTAGCAGATAAATTGCTATTATATTAAAAGATAGTTAGTAGTAGAGTAGTATATTTTAATAAGTTAATATTATCTTTTATTTCTATCTTTAAAGTTTAAGAATATTATTTCTAGAATCTTAAACTTTTAAAATATAAGAGATAAAGAAAAGAAAACTATATAAATAAGTATAAATAGGTCTGTAAATTATTAAACTAAGTATTTAAAAATAAAAGAAAGATTATAAGTCCTTTAAATCCTCTATCCTAATATATTCCCTCTCTTTCTCCTTTAATATCTATAGGATTTCTACTATTAGTTACTATTTAGCCTTTAATACTTTAATTACTATTTCTAAGTTTTTTAAATACTATCTTAATCTTACTATAGATTATAATATATCCTCCTCTTTATTTCTAATTATTTTTCTAGATATTATTAGTTCTTTATCTTCTTCTTCTAGAGTATAGTTATTATACTCTTTATTTCCTAGTACTAAAAAAACTTTTACTAGGTTTCTCTCTAAATTAGATCTATAAATATCTATATTACTTAGTTTCTAATATCCTTTAGGTGCTTAAATAAATTTCTAAAGTTAATTTCTACTAAATATTCTATCTATAATCTTTTTTCCTACTAATATTACTAGTTAATATAATAAGGTATTAGAAGTATATAATAAGATATAAAAGGGGCCTTACTATTAGTAGTTAAGCTTCTTAATTAAAGATTTATTAATTAATCTCTTAATATTAAATACTAAAACTAAATTGCCTACTTTTAGCCTCTCTTTTCTTATTATTTGCTTATATTAATTATTACTATATTTTATAGTCTTCTTATATTAACTCTTAATTATCTTTTTAGCTTGCTTTCTATCTTTATTAAGTTATAGGAAGGCTTATAGATATATTTAAATCTCCTCCTCTTATATAGTTACTAAATTCTAATTAAGAACTCTCTAAGTTAGTATTAGAGTCTTAATAGATATAATAGGTTTAAATCTATATAAAAGATAGAAAGAGCTAAAGCTAGTTAAAGTGTAAATACTTAATTAGTTTATAAATAGAGTAGTAGATAAATATAGTTAAGAGTTAATATCCTTCCTTCCTCTAGTTTATATTAATAAAGAATAAATAATAGGCTAATAACTAGTCTTAATTACCCTATTAGCTCTCAGATTATAGGCTAATATTACTTTCCTTCTTATATTATATCTTTTATTAAACTTAATAATAATACTCTTATTTTCTAGATCTCTATTAATAATAATTTCACTATATAGCCTATATTAATAGATAACCTCCTCCTAAATAAACTTTATAATTTTAGCTATAGTTATTTATTTAAGCTAGTATGCTTTAAGCTATCTAGTAAGCAGGTTCTAAGCCTCTATAAGATACTACTTACCTACTCTCTATATATCTAATAAAATCCTTATAAAGGGTAATCCCTTTAATAAACTATAAGTTCTTATATTATCTATATATTAAGCTCTCCTCTTCTAGTAATTAGAATAACTCTTTAGAAACTCTTTAACTTCTAAATATATATTACCCTATATATAATAGTTAGATAATCTCCTTACTATAGCTTACTTATCTCTATAACTGCTTTTCTTATAGGCTTTAGTAATTAGCTTCTTTTTTTATTTAGGATTATCTATAATTTATTTTAGTATTAGCTTCTAATTTATTAGTCTAGTAAAAAGCAGGCAGTTTTAAATATAGTAGTTTAAAGCTCTAACTTTAAAATTATAGTATCTAATAGGTTAAATTTCTAGAAGGTATCTTTATATTATTAAATAGTAGGTAATCTATTAAGAATATACTAAATAAGCCTATAAATTATTAAGAAGGGTATTTAAAATAGTTATTATACTACTAATAATTTCCTATATATCTCCTATAAGAACCTCCTCTATTTATTATATATTACTATATTATTATGCTTAATTAAAAAAGGAACTAGCTTTAATATTAATAAAGAAGATCTATAAATTAATCTAAGAATTAATTTCTCCTTTTGCTTCTTTATTAATTATATCTAAAGGGCTTTAGGGTTTCTATAAGAGGCTATCTGCTACTATATTCTATATATTATAGATATATTATACCTTAAAGTTAAATATTTAAATCTATATAATCTATTAAATAATAAGAGCTTCTAGTAGATCTATAGCTGCTCTATTTAGTTATATAACTAAAGTCTAGGTATCTGTTTCTAGAATAAAGTATCTTTTATAGAGGTAATTATATATCCTTTTTAAGGCTTTTAAAACACTATATAGTTCCTTCTTTCTAGTATTATAGGATAGTTCTAGTTTTAACTAAGTGCTACTCTTAAAGTAAGAGACTATATATTAGTTATTAATAAATTAGCCTAGAACTCTGCTCTATCTTATATTACTAATATTAACTATAAGATATATATCTCCTCCTCTAGAGCTATAATCTAAGAGAATAAAAATTAAAGCTTTAGTAAGTATTAACTTTAAGGTATTTATTACTATCTTATACTTCTCTTTCTAATAAAAAGAGGTATTCTTTTTAAGTAAATTAGTAAGTAGTTTTATAATAGTTAAATAGTCCTTTATCTAGAATCTATAAAATATTATAATTTTTAGAAAAGCTCTTAACTTTATTAAGTTAGTATAAGTAACCTATTTATAGATCTTAACTATTTTTGCTTCTTCTAGATAATATCTATTAGTGCTATAAATATAGCTAATAATTATTACTACTTTCTAGGCCTATTAAGACTTAAGTACTACTACTATATACTTTACTAGCTCTAAATTAACTAAAACCTTATTAATATTCTTTAAATATTCTAAAATAAATCTATAAATTTCTAGATAAGACTTAATCTCTTCTTTATTATAGTATGAAGTTAGTTCTTTAATAGTAATATTATTAAAAAAAGCCTTATAATAACTAGATATAAAGTTATATAGAATTCTAATTATAACTCTTATAAATTATATAACTAAATTTATTACTCCTTAAAGTAAAGTCTATATATATAGTAGTCTAATAGGTAAGGTAAATATAGTTAAGTTTCTGCTTATAGGGTTTAAGGGAACTTAGTTATATTCTAAGAAGAAGTCTAAAAGAGATAATAACTAGTATATAGTAAAATCCTCTAAAAAGTTATTTATAGAGGGAGATAGTGCTATATCTTAAATTATAACTATATTTATCTTTATTATAGAGTTAATAAGTCTTATTTTGCTATCTTTCTTATATATAAGGAAGAATAGATTTTAATATATTATATAACTCTATTCTAGGATTTCCTTTTCTAGTCTGTTCTTTAGAATTATAATAATATTTTATTCTAACTCTCTTAATATTAGAATTCCTTTTACTTACTATGCTTTATATAGGATTATCTATATTATTTATAGGAGAGTAATAGAAGGGTAAATAGAGCTATAATAAGTAAATTTCTAGGCTAAAGCTTTCTCTCTTACTATTAGAATAGCTATAAAAAGCTTCTTTTCTTTAAGCTATAGATAATTAATAGTTTTTAAAATAGCCTCTAACTAGATTTTTATAAGTCTTATTTCTAGCTTAATACTTAAAAACTTTAGTATAATTAGACTAGCAAATAGAGTATTAAGATCTAGCTTTATATTCTTTTCTACTCTTATCTATACTTTTAGCTTTTATTCTAGGTTACTATCTAGGATTAAACTATCTAATATAGTATTATTAATAGGTTAAATCTTCTTATCTTTTATTTTATATAGTATATTAATATCTTTTATTAGTAATATAGGTATTATCTATATAGATATATAGTAATACTAAGAAAAAATAGTATTTATAGCTATAATAACTTTAATTTCTTTCTAATATACTAATTTATATTTTCTCCTAGATACTCTCTTTTTTACTACTTTCTTCTTAGATCTATAAATATAATACTAATAGTTAATACTATAACTATTATATCCTTTAATATATCTAGTACTTATAATCACTTTATAGATATTATTAAGCTTAGAGGTAACTTCTTCTCAGATTATAGTTTCTAGAATTTTATTAAAAATTAATCTAAATTCTTTAAAAATAGTAATAACTTTCTTATCTAGTTCTATTAATTACTTAACTTTCTCTAGCAGATTATATAAGCCCTTAAATACTTATTAAATTACTTTAATATTCTAATATACTTTTATACTATTTAGTATTATATCTAACTCTTTCTTATTTTTAACTTTATTAACTTACTAATTATCTCCTATAAATTCTAAGCCTACTATTATATTAGGTCTATTAGTAGTAGCCTCTATTTTCCCTCCTCTATAGGAGATATAAGAGCATATTAATATTATAAAGAGATAAAGCAGTTTATCTTAGTAATAATTTCTAGAAAGTAAGCAGTTAAGTCTCCTATATAGAATAATAATAAGATATTAATCTTAATATTCCCAGATTAAAGGACTCTAATAATCTAGTTCTATATATAATCTAAGGTTATTCTAGTCTTTAAGATAAAAAGAGCTTCTAGTACTAAGTTCTTATTATAGGTGTTTTCTAGAAAGATAAAGAAGCTAATATTTTAAATTATATTACCTCTAATATAAATATTATCTATAATTATACCTATAAATTAGATTCTCTGCTCCTTATTAGTAATTCTATAGATTTCTATATTAGTTCTAACTATATTACTCTATAAGCTTAGATATTTAATATATTCTTTACTAATAAGATTAATTACTAAGCTACTATTAATAATTCCCTTAATTAGTATATTTATAGAGCTATAAAGAGTAATTATAATTTACTAGTAGGTTATAATAAAGTCTAGAATAGTAATATATCTTAGTAGTAGAAGAAGTATAGAATTTTATTTCTTAGTTATAGTATCTATTTTAAAGATAGGATTAATTATATAGCAGTTAAACTATACTTACTTAGTTTATAAATTCTTAGATAAGATTATAGAAATAGTAGCTAAAGTTACTTAGCTTTTAGAATAGTTTTTATTATTATTCTATTAGTCTATCTACTCTTATAGCTCCTTATTACTAGCTTCTATTTTATTAAATTAATCTAGAAGTATAATATTAGTAGGAATAAAGATCTCCTATACCTTTAAATTATATCTATTCTTATACTTATTAATTATTATTTTAGTAGTATTATAAACTATTTTATCCTAGTCTAGCTAGTTCTAATAAAGAAAGGCTTTAGAAATAGCTACCTTTCTATTTACTCTTTTACTATATAGCTCTAGTATAAGTATATAGCTAGTCTATAAATTACTATATTAAATCTAAGGCTTATCTTATTCTTCTTATTTCTGTTATTTAACTAGCTTTTCTAGGATATTCTATAATATAATATTATTAGTGTTTTTTTTATTATTAGGAAGTTTAGTAATTTGCTAGGTAATTTAAATTAGAGGATCTTAGACTATAAATAGGTCTGCTATTTAGGAGGCCTATTAAATATAAGTATTATAAGGTTCTAAGTAATAGCTTCTTACCTTTACCTGTTTTATAGTAGTAATATCTTTAACTAGATTAATATACTAGTTTCTAGGCTTAAAGCTAAAGAATATTATATTAATAAAGTTATATAACTATATTATATTCTTTTCTTAATCTATAAAGCTAATAGAT